>CM019165.1:2931572-2954381 GCA_009733165.1 Naja naja
AATTTCAATTTTTCCATTTTTCTGCAAAAATAGTTATTGTAGATACTACTTTGAGGATTTATTATTGTATTGGTGGTTAGGTAGTAAAATGGGTTTCTACCTAATGGATTAGCATCAAATTGTTACAAGTACAAATTTAAGATTTTCCTTTAATTTTCTGGAGTAGTTATTAACAAGCATTTCTGAACATTGGTATCACCAAAAGATGCAGAATTTCCTACAAACAGATTATGAAATTAGAAAATCTCCTTTATAGAAAAGAAACCTCTTAATGCTACATATATCAAGAACGATTTCTAATTGAATTGTTAATAGTTACACATTTGAAGCATTTTGGAAAATGTCTGTTTCATTGATTTTTAATTTTGCTTTTATAATTGCTGAAATTGTACTCCAGTGTCTTGTCTTCTTTTGAGTAAGTACAGAATATGCTGCCATCCTAGTTAATTGTAGAAATGTGTTGTTACGAGGGACAATTTTATGTAATTTTCTGGTTCTTTAAGAACCTGTTATAAATTAGATAGGGTGAAATGTATATGTACATTGTTTCCCAGAATCAAAGGATTTTTACCAATTTTGTTTGGCATTGCAGAACCACACATGAATTCTTGTTTGGAGCCCTTGCTGAGCTTGTAGATAATGCAGGTAATGTACTTAACACTAACTTCCTAGGTTTAACTTTTGTTTTCTTGCATTATTCAGTCAAACTGAAATGGTCAGCAAATAAATATGATAATATTAATAAAAATTAGCTTGCTTTCAATTCATTTTATTGTACTTCTAGAGAAATTTGAATGTAAAGATTTCTTTTAAAAATAACTTCACAAAGCCTATACTGGAAATATTAAATATTGCTTTTATTGAATTTTGCTCAGTGCTATTTTACATCACTTCATTAAATTGAAAATAACACATCCAAAACAATGTTCAGTAGTATTTAACCTTCTAGGATGCTTGTATAGCCATGTGATGCTATAACTTTGTGTCCTATCAATTGTGCTAATGTTATTTCCATGGCAGTTAAAAAAACCAAAATGGATAAATAGTGTCTGCTCCTATGAATGTGATTAAAATTGTATTGATCACAATTTTAAAGATCTTGACTGCTTTACGCCAATTAGCTCACTAGCCTATCTCCATGAAGGTGTTCCCTTTTTTGCTCTTATTTTCATCTACGATTTTAAAGTATCTTGTTGCAGAATACAACAGTTCTTAAAGAACAGATAAAAGTAACTTACAATACTGCTATCAGGTGTGATAAAGTTGATCTTCAACTAAAACCAATTCCTTATTGCTGTTTTGTAGAGATGCAAATGCCACAAGAATAGATATCTTTACTGGTAAGTTAACTTTTTTCCTCATAGCTTGCCAGATATTCATAGAACACAAGGCAGATTGGAAAGTGGAGTGGGTGGAACACAGAAAAATGTACATATTTAATGAGAACTAAGAAAGGGTTAAATGGTTTGTCTGTTCACTGATTTCATTCCCAGGCCCTTAACGTATGCTTTAAAACATTTTAACTCACTTATTTTATTAGTTCTAGATGCTAGTCTACCAATAAAATATAACAATGTGTGATAAACAGTTTGAACACTGGAGTTTTTATTTCCTAATATAAAAGAAGGATTATAGACCCATCACTCACAGTCTTCTCTTCTCATAGAGAATCGTTTAGACCTTCGAGGTGGGTTCATGCTGTGTTTTTTGGATGATGGAGCTGGAATGGACCCAAGTAAGTAAAAAGAGAGAAAAAAAGAATATTTAAAATTGACAGATTACAGTACATCAAGGATTATCCATTATGTTTTACCAAAGTTGGTAGAATATTTGTGAACTCAGCAAAGGCAGAATGACAAAAATATACTTAAGATCTGTTGATTAATATATTATATTGACTGTTTCCTAGTATGATTTGATTGCTTATTGTACCCTATGACTATTATTAAGTGTTGTACCTGATGATTCTTGATGAATGTATCTTTTCTTTTATGTACACTGAGAGCATTTGCACCAAGACAAATTCCCTGTGTGTCCAATCACACTTGGCCAATAAAGAATTCTTCCTTCCTTCCTTCCTTCCTTCCTTCCTTCCTTCCTTCCTTCCTTTTCCCTCTCTCTCTCTCTCTCTTCTTTCTATCTATCTATCTATCTATCTATCTATCTATATCAGAATGCTCTGAAAGTCCATTTCAGAGGTGATTCAATTGAAATTTCAAGTGTGGTACCTTCAAAATTATATGGTAATTTAATGAGTAATTGTAACCTGGTTATCCTGTAGATTTGCACACAAATCATACACTTCTTCAACGTAATACTTCTTGACTTGTCATATTAGCGATAATCAATTTGATATGAATTTGTGTATTCGTATAAGAAATCTTTATTATTAAATAGTCTGAAGTGGAGTATTCCAGAAGATTGATAAGAAAATACTTATGTGAGGTAAACTATCAGCCATGTGGATGATCATGTTTTTTTCTTAAACCATTACTGCTGCTAAATTGTAGAGTCTTTTTCAAATAGAGTTTTGAAATTATAAGATATTCAGTATTATAAAAAACAAATTTAAGTATAAGGAATACTTAAATTGCTCTTGGTATCATTTGCTTTTTTATATTTGAGCTTCCATTCTTGTTTGTTTTATCTACCTGTAATGTTGGTTTTGAAATAATAATATTTAATACGATTTGCTCAAAATACAAACTCAATTACAATTGCATTTGATAATTTTCAAAAAAAAAAGTCAGAATTTTTTTTATAGCAACATGATAGCAATTTTTAAAAGTTCTGCAATGGAAAAGAAAAGAACTAGAGATAAATTTGCAATATCCATTCAGTCTCGAATACAAATTCTGTTTCTGCATAGATCAAAACAGCAGAATAGGCACTGCCTTTCAGGTCAGTTTTTTAATGACCATTATAGTTGCGTTGTTTGGAATTTCCTCTATGGGCTTCTTCTGATGCAAAGTTAATTCCTCCTAATTTTTTTCTAGTTCTCATTTTTATTCCTCATTTTTAAACAATATACAAAAGTGCTTTCAATGTAGCAGCAAGCTTTTATGGTCATGTTGATGCCTTACTCTGGTGACAAATATTTCTGAGACAGATTCCTCCAGATGCTTAGTTTCTTTCTGTGAATGATTTTAGGAAGTATCTCATTTTAATGACAGTATCGTGATCTTGGACTCTTAGATTCTTTCAGGGACGGCAGAAGACAGTAAGATACAGAGGGTGGTATTTTATATTCATTTTCTAACAAATGAAAACAATTTGCCATTTCACCATGATGCAAAGAAAGAATTTTTACCAACAAATTAAAGGTATACCTATGGGATCACCGCTTTCAGGACTTTTAGCAGCAGTCATGCAACATCTAGAAGACATAGCACTTCCACAAATAAAATAAAAAACGGATCAGATATGTATATGACATCTTCACCATAATAAAAGGACCAATTAGGGAATACCCATAGAACCATCAACAACATTTTAAAGGAATCCAGTTATTAGAGAAGAAGAAAACAACAATTCGCTACCCTTCCTGGACATCTTGATCAGCAGAGACCACAATGGCAAACTAAAATGCAAGTGTACAGAAAAACCATCCATACTAACCAGGTGCTCCACTACCAAAGCAACCCAGCTTCCCACAAGAGAAGCTGTGAAAGGACTTTATTCAGATCAGCCCAAGTGTATTGCAGCATCACAGAACAGCAGAAAAGGGAAATGGAGCCTCTATACAACCTATTCCAGCAAAATGGATATCCGTGCAACTTTATCAAAAAGTCCCTGACCAGTCAAACCAATACAGCACAACCAACACAAACCCTAAATGGAATTACACTGCCATACATCAAGAATATCTCAGAAAACCCCAGCAGACTACTACTACTACAACTACATGGAATCAGCGTAGCACACAAGCCAACTAAAGCCCTTTAAAACATCCTAAGCAAACCAAAAGACCCGGCAACCCCAGAAGAAAAAACAGGAATCATCTACAACATACAATCTAGGAACTGTAACAACTGCTATGTAGGACAAACAGGCAGATGGCTGGCAGAATGCATCCAATGAAAACCATCAGAAGTCATGATGAAAATCCTTTAATTTCACAATGAATAAACAGATATAACTATAGTTTCAATTGGAAAAATGTGACAATCCTAGACCAGGCCAAATCCAAAAACACTGGAGAATTTCTAGAAGGCTGGCACTCTGACAAATTAGCCATCAATAAACACATAGATATGAACAACCTCTTTAGACTATGCTAAAGGGACTATCACCCAGCCCCAAACACCTCTCCACCAGCAATCAGCACCCGGGTCAGCATAGATTATCTCCAACATTAACATCAGACCAATAATCAGGTAAACAATACCCCAGTTAAGAAACTGCCAAAGAGCCGACAGTAAGCAGCCCAACCAAAGAATCTCTTAAGACCAGCCCCACCAACACTGACAGAGCAAGCCATCACTGCACTCCTTACTAGCACTGATGATATTACCTCATTTGAGTAATGAAATGTCAACAAGAAAACAAGCAAGCTCAGAGATCACCAAGAATCCCTAGCCAGTCGACTAGTAGCTTGGCCCAGGCAATGCTGATCGAGTACTTCTGAGACCGCAAGATCTACACCTGTCTCCCACGAGGAGCACCTAGGACCCTCCACCAATGGTACAAGTTGGCTGGTGGGGTGGAGATCGACTTCGGTGATGTTTCACGAATGCATGGGAGCAATGAAATCCTTACATCCCAGAGAGGAAGGATTCACCCGGATGGGAATGCCAGTCCTAGGCGTGCAACATATGATGTTTTCGATGTGGCAAAGATGGCCACCAAGCAGCCGGCTGTCCTTCCCAGGGCTAAACAAAGCACCTGCAAAGTTCCCAAGAAGACTAAAGCAACCTTTAAATTCCAATTAAGAGGGATTGAGATCGTAGAATTCACCCCATTGCCCAGCGATGGTGAGGGAACTCGAATCAAAGGCCTCAAGCTGGATCAAGACAGTGACAGCAGAGAGAAGACGAACTGATGATAAGCGACCTCCTAATCCCAGTGATAATCAGCGTAGAACTAATGGTGGCTTCCTCGGGTGCAGGGGCATGATGGCGGCTTTATTGGACTCCAGGTGCACCCATGCCTAGTTAGCTTAAATGTAGAGGAGAGGCTTGGACTGCAACTTCGAGAGTTAAAAACTCCAATAGCCTTCTTGCAGTTAGATGGTTCACTAGCAGGGGAAGGTCCAGCAACCTTTTTGACTGAACCAGTAGTAAAAATGGGACCTCACGTAGAGACTCTTAGATTCATCGTAGCTCCGGGAATGGACCATTCAACGGGGCTTGGTTTGGCTTGGCTGGAAAAATGGAACTTGTTGGTAGTCTGGAACAGAAAAGTGTTGGAAATCCTCCAGGAAAACCCAGAACGGAAAGCCCCAAAGAAAGTGAAACTGAGTAAGCAGATGCCACTTATTAAGAAAGTGAAAGGGGAAAACATGGCCTCAGCCGAATACTAGCGAATACTGGGGTCCCACCACCACAGATGGTGCGATCGAGATCCTACCAGGGCCAAACTAGCAAATCCTAGACTATACTTGATGACACCAAGGGAATTGGAAGAGCTCAGAGCTTTTATTGACAAGAACTTGGCTGGGGGTTCATCCATCCAGCAAAATCACGCGTGGCCGACCTTTTTCTGGAGAAAAAAGGATGGCTCTCTAAGATTATGCATTAATTACTGTGGCCTGAATGCAATTTGTATGGAGAATGTTTACCCTTGCGGTGATGAAAGACATGTCATTCTACTAGAGCCATTTGGCGAAATAATACAAAATGGTTCAACGTGTCTTTCAAACTGTGAAAGCCCTTTTTGTATTGTTTAAAGCAATCTTTCTTGCTGGCTTCTTCACTAACTGTTTTAAGCTTTGCCTGCCCTGGGTGCTGATTTGTTCACCTGAGTGCCTTGAATTTGCCAACTATGTTTGTCTGATCCACCTACCTTGTCATCTTGGATTTGACAAATCTATGTTAAATGTTTTGTATGAAGTTTCATATAACAAGTGCCCAAGAGTGGAAAATAGAGTTAAAATTGACATAATATCTTGTTGTAAAAGCTGTACTGTTAACAGTGCTAGGCCTTGGACATGGCAGTTTTTTTTAACTTTCTGCCTGGCTTGTAGCATTTTGGATTGATAAGCATTTCAGTATTGCTATTGGCTCAAACTTGTTTCCTTGAAAACATGTTCTTTGATACTATCTTTTCTTTGTGTCAGAACTTGAGGGCTGTATAAAGTAGTCTTCACTTACCAACCATAATTGGGACCAGCAACTCTATCACTAAGCTATATTCAGTAGTCATAAAGAGAACTATGTGATCAACTTGTGATGTAATTGTCAGCTGTGGTTGTTAAGTGATTCACCAGTCATGACTGCAGTTTGCAATTTCCTGCCGGCTTTCCCAGTGACTTGGTCGGAAACTGGCAAACATTGCAGATGGCAACCATGGGCTGCAGGACCCCACGACCATTGTAAATGTACACCACTTGCCAGGTATCCAAATTGCAATCATGTAACTGTGGGAATGCTGTGATAGCCACAACGTAGAGGACCGTTGGTCATAAATCTGCTATTTTTAGTTTCTTCATAACTTTGAAGCAGTCAGTAACTGAGGACTGTCTGTAAAATAATTCAGTGAGTGGGAAATAATGAGCAGACTGTTGCAAAATCGTGCCAGGCATTGAAATAGGCCTTGGTCAACCAACAAGTTGGTTTTAAAATGGGATGAGAGAAATTCATGGAGCGTTAAGCTATAATCGGTGGCTGCTAATCTTGATAGCTATTTAATACCTCTAGTTTAATTACTGGTTATTGGGTAGTTAGCTTGGAGTTTTGAGTTATACAGAAATTACAGTATGTCTTCTACCCTGGCTTAGACAACAAAAATGTTTTAGTCTAATCAAGCCCATTATATTGATATAGAAAAGGAATGAATAAATCATCCTCATTGTTAAAATTATGATCTATGGCAGTTAGATTCTGTGAAGAAAGAATTGCATAACACTTAATATGACTTTGAAGCTAGTTTAATATTTTCAAAATCCACGATCTCTTTAATTATGTAGGTGTTATGTGGCTGTTCACAGCTGGACAAAGGAAATGGATTTTAATTGTATCAACAGTTTGTTCATCTGTCAGGCATCCATGCAGCCTTGCATTTCTAAAAATTACATCATCACAAGATTAAGAAATCAAGTAAAGGGCAACAGAAGCTTTAAGCAAATGCTTCCATTTTTTGTGACAAAACTATATGCTGCTGAACCATAACATCTAACTTATAGAGCTAACGTGAATGAAATGATTCGGAATGCACAGGATAAATTGAAAGAGATGGTATGAAAGTGCTATAATCTAGAAAATTGTTTCGTGGCTTTCCCAGTACAGAAAACATTATTTAGCAACTACATCCACTCTGTCATATAACACAATTGCCTAGCAGTTATACCTTTGTTATTATTGAAGATCAGTTTGAAGCTTACTGTCATCAGAAGAAGAGAAACCTCCCAAGTGACTTTGTGAATCTGTTCTACCTTTTAACCTTAACCTCCCTACCTTCTGAACAGAGATCATCCGGAAGAAATCTTTATCTGAAGCTTCAGTACCCTGAAGAGCTAGTAATATATGTATATGTTGTATTACTTTCAGATGATGCTGCAAGTGTGATTCAGTTTGGTAAATCTGCTAAACGATCACCAGAATCCACACAGATTGGACAATATGGAAATGGCTTAAAATCGTAGGTATATGGAGTCCAGTCTCCCAAATACTTTTTTGTTTCATTAAAATGTTAAAAAAAAAGGAAAAAAAAATACTTCCTGAAAGTAAGCACAATGGAAAGAGAAATCTGCATCCAAAGATCTTCAGTTAAATTGAAAGACCTGGTGTCTTAGTCAGATTTCAGATAGTCATATTTCATTGTTTTCAGAAGCTGCACTTTTCTGAATTTTTGCTTAGCTTAAGCCATCTCCAGAACTAACAGGATTTTCAGTTAATTAAACAAACTAAGCTTGTTCCCTGCCATGCCATTTTCAGTGCGTCCTGGCAGGATTGATTTTGATATTCCCTAAGCTGGACTCTTTTCCGCAGAGGTTCCATGCGGATCGGCAAGGATTTCATCCTCTTACGAAGAAGGAAAGCACTATGGCGTGTCTCTTCTTGTCTCGCACATTTCATGAAGAGGAAGGCATTGATGAGGTTTGCCTTGATAAAATAGAGAACACGCGGTTTTGCAAGAGCATCAAAATAGAATTATTCTGAAGCTTTTTTTTAAATTGCAGGTGATTGTTCCGCTGCCTACCTGGAACGCCCGCACCAGAGAGCCTTTGACAGACAACGTGGAAAAGTTTTCCATCGAGACTGAATTGATTTACAAGTACTCTCCTTTCAAATCGGAGCAGGAAGTGATGCAACAGTTTGACAAGATTTTGGGAGAGAAAGGTAGTGTATTCAGCGTGCTTTAAGGGACAGTATTCTCGGAACCAAGAGTTTTCAACGTTCGTATTTTCATGATAGGCGCGCGTGTGTCTTTATCTATTCAAAGGAAGACTCGAGAGGCTTAATGGCCCTGTGTCTCTTACTTCAGGGACCTTGGTGATCGTCTTCAACCTCAAATTGATGGATAATGGTGAACCTGAGCTAGATGTGACCTCCGATCCCCGAGATATCCAGATGGCTGAAACTCCACCTGAGGGCGTAGGTTTGATAGAAATCAGCCATCTAAGCTCGGCTTTATTTTGTCTTTAATCGAGGATAACATAATTTGCATGCTGTTAATCACTCAGTTTGCAGACGATGAATTTAGTATGATAAGGGAACATTTTTAGGATTATGTGCGCTCTGCTTTCTCTCTCTCTCTGATCTGTGAGCCTGTGTTCCATTTCAGGAAGCCCGAACGCCGTTCTTTCCGTGCATACGCTGCCGTGCTCTACATCGATCCCAGAATGCGGATCTTCATCCATCACCACAAAGTGCAGACTAAACGCCTCTCCTGCTGCTTATACAAGCCTAGGTATGATGCATAGCCAAGTCCTTTTACAGCCAGCGAGTTCTCCTCAGATACCAAAACGAACTCAAATTGCTGTCGTATTTCAGATGAATGTCCAGTTGAAATTCCCCTTTTTGCCAATCTTTCAGACCTTGGCTCATCTCCTCTCATCACAACATCACTACAAATTTAGCTTGTAGTAATCATCCAAATTCTTTTCATCAGCATGCAAAATATGGTTATTTTTGATTTACCAGTGTGACCTTTCCTTTTGCAAGCTGTGCAAGGCTGCAGTAAATTTTGTGTCCAGTATATCCCTACTTCTGTCCTTGCGTGGTAGTTGCACAATTTTTGTCCTCAGATTAAAGAGACTGGGAATGCTTTCGAAAGACTTGCAAATAAACAAGCAGATAACTATTGCAGTCATTATTAACCAGCAGAAAGAAAGAAGAAAAGAAAAAAAAAAGTTTTCAAATGGCCTGAAGATCCAAAAAAATGCTTACAGGCTTCATTCTTCTTAATTAACATCTAAAGTATGGGATTATAGAGCCCATGACAGATCTGAGGAAAATATGGTACAGTAGCAGACATTAAAAAATGACTTTGCTGAGGCAAAGCCATTCCCTACTCAAACAAGTTATATTCCCTACTCAAACAAGAATGGCTTTGCTGAAGCAAAGCCATTCCCTACCCAAAACAATTGCTCTTAATATTCATTGTCTAATTTTATATACCGCAACACCTGATAATACCAAAACGTGATGATCTTATATGTTACTTCAGGATTAACTTCAGAAAGTAAGAATTGGTTGCACTGCTGATCATTATATCCTGTTTTACTAGCCAGGAGTGGGGCAATTAGAGCATTTCAGGATGGGCCACCATCCTTTGCATGCTTCCCAACCAGCTTCCGACAAAGTTAATGGAGAATGTGGAAGTAAAATAGCAAATTATAATCACATGAAGTCTTACTTAACAACCATGGTGATTTATTTAACTGAGTGAGAAGTGATACAACCTTGTTATGGTCATGAGATTTTCTGCTTGGCGTCTGTGGCACTTAACAGTGGAATTGCAAGGCGGTGCAGAGAGAGAGGAGAATAGGAGGTTAGGGGATGTTGAAGGAGAGGTAGTTGTGGAAGAAGTGAGGTTGGTCTGGGAATGACCCAGCCTGGAATGGCTTAGCTTGGGGCGGGGGGGTGAGGGTGGGCCTTTGGCTAATGACCCGTGGAATTCAGTTGAGAATGACAGTGCTGGGATTGCCATCACTGATGCAATCACGTAATGTCACGCTTTACAACTACATCACTTAGTGACAGAAATTCTGGTCCCAATTACTGTTGTAATTTATGGATTATTTGGTCCCAATTACTGTTGTAATTTATGGATTATTTTGTATTTCTAACCACCGAATGAAGTTTCTGTTTGCTGTGGAGAGTCAAATATTAGGTAGGTGTTAAATTACTTGATTTCAGGCTCAAAATCTGTGCAGTCAGGCGGAGGGAACCTAATCCTATGACTACAGAACAGCTAGAATCATCATCTTTTGGTTCTTTAAGATTTGCTTTACTCACTTAAGGTTTACAGTTAAGGGCTCGTTCCAGTTAACTTTGGTTAAGTTCTTGTAATTTTCTTAAGAGCAACATGGAAATGGTTTTCTGTTGCTTTTTTCCAGAATTTTACTTTTTTCGAGCATTTTGAGGTTAGCAAATACTGCGTGGTCTAGCTGAGCATACATTTTAAGAAATTGGAAGTCTCTATTGTTATATGCCTAAAAGAAATACAAGCCTTTATCGAATGCACAGGCTTTTGGGGCTTATGGCCCTATTAGTTCATTCCCTCTCTTTATCCTTTCCCTCTTCTTGCAACTTCTTACAGGATGTACAAGTATACATCCAAGCTTCAAGACTCGAGCGAACAAGAGGTGAAAGCGGAGCACATGGCTCGGATTGGTGAGTCCCCAAAAAAAGAAAGGAAGGGAATCTAATGGAGCAGGAATGGCTTGAATAGCACGAGCCAAATCAGATAGTTGTGTTAAAGCATAAGTTTTGCACCGTTCTGTATCCAACTGCATTGTGTTCCTCCATGGGGCTCCCCAAGCCTTCTGAAAGCAGTGTTGCCTTTAGAAAGCTGCCCTGGTTTTCTGAAGGCGCCAACTTTGAAGTTTCCTACTCATTCTGGGAGCCATGTTCACTGGAGAAGCTGGGTCCAAAAGGAGACAGAATTAATTGAAATGATTTTAGAAAGTGTCTAAAAATGAGATTTGTCAATAACCAAGATTAGTTATTTTTATTATTATCTTGGAACCATAAATAAACCTTAGGGGGATATGTGTTGCAGAACCCGATCGATTAGAGATATATTGTAAGGTAGCTTTTCTTTTCTCTTTTTCTTTTTCTCATCTTTTGTTTTACTATATTAACCACTGAGGTGTCACTTTCAAAGTAGTAAAAGGGGGGCAAGTCTAGGTTTTTTTTTTCTCATTCTTTTTAGTGTCAAAATCTGTACGGATTTAGAATTATGGAGAGAATATGTGATGAAAGGGCAAATCTGATGGACAAAAGAATTCTGTAAATGATAAAAGAGTATTAACAATGTGAAGATAATTAAAGGATAGATATGGATGAACTTTATCTTTAATATGATGGGCAAATATATTGTTATTTGTAAGATTTATAAATGATGTTTTTAAATATATATATATATATATATGTTTGCAATTAACTTGAAATGAACTGGGGGGTTACACAGATTGAGATTAAGATTTGAGATTAGGATTAATTTCTTTGACCCTTTGTCTGTTAAAATGGAATAGAAGTGAAGTTAAATGCTTAAAATGAATATAGACCTACTGTCATATTTGCATGTAAAAGTGTGACCGGGAACATGCTGTCTACTGAAAAGAGCTGTTTTAAAAAATTGTTAAAAATTGAATAAAATTTGTTTAAAAAAAAAACAATGGAGATATTATGGATGAACTTTATCTTTAATATGATGGGCAAACATATTGTTATCTGTAAGATTTATAAATGTCTTTAAAATATATATATATATATTTGCAATTAACTTGAAATGAACTGGGGGTTATACAGACTGAGATTAAGATTTGAGATTATTAATTTCTCTGACCCTTTGTTTGCCAAAATGGAATAGAAATAAAAATGGGATAAAATAGGAAGTTAAATGTTTAAAATGAATATGATCTACTGTCATATTTGCATGTAAAAGTGATCCGAACATGCTGTCTACTGAAAAGAGCTGTTTAAAAAACTGTTAAAAATTGAATAAAATTTGTTTTAAAAAAAAAAGAAGCAGAAAAGTCCATATGAAGGTATTTATTGAAGGAAGGCCTTGCCAATGGAAGTGGACTCAGCTCCTATTTATCTATGGTGTCATGGGACACTATTCACGACTACTTCCCAACATTCAGAAGAAGCATTTCCAGAAGCAAGCACTGACTCTTAAAGACTACCAAGGGAACAAGATTCCAGTAGTTGGAACAAGAGAATTCAATGTGAAGTTCAAAGGCCACACCAAGCTTTGTCCCTGACCATCGTGGACAAAGACTGCCCAAGCTTGCTGGGACTTGAGTGCTTCAATCCACTAGGCATTGAGGTGACTGGCATCAATCACGTGAGCAACACTGAATGGGAGGAGGCCTTGAAGTCTGAGTTTCAGAGGTCTTCAGCGACAGATTGGGCAAGTATATGGGGACCCTATCACTTTCAACATAGACCCCAAGGTGCCCCCAATTCGTTTAAAGCCCAGAAGGGTCCCATTTGCCTTAAAGGAAAAAATTGATGCACAATTAGATAAACTAATAGCTCAAGGAGTTTTAGAGCCCACTGACCACTCCAGACGGAGACACCCATAGTCACACCAGTCAAGACTGATGGGTCAGTAAGAATCTGTGGTGACTATAAGGGGACATTGAACCATGCGCCAGCAGAGCATATCCAGTTCCAGTGGTGCATCATTTATTACATTCACTTGGCAGGGGTACAGTCTTTGCCAAATTGGATCTGGCCCAGGCATATCAACAACTAACAGTTGATGATGCCACTGCAGAGGCCCAAACCATTGTGACTCATAGAGGTGCCTTCAAATGTAAAGGTTACAGTTTGGAGTAAGCGTGGAACCAGGCATTTTCCAAAGCCTTATGGAAAGGATGCTCCAAGGACTGCCAGGGGTAGTGCCTTGCTTTGATGATGTGTTAATCTCTGCTGAAAATGACACTCAATTACAAGAGAGACTCAGAAAAGTCCTTACCAGATTCAAGAAAGCGGGGTTAAAAGTCAAGGAAGAAAAATGCACTCTTAGAACTGACAAGGTTGAGTTCTTGGGCTACATGATTGACAAGCATGGCATCCATCCTACAGATGCCAAGGTTCAAGCAATCAAAGAAGCCCCTAGACCTAAATGCAAAACAGATTTGCAAACCTTCCTTGGATTTATTAACTTTTATCACATGTTCCTACCTCAGAAGGCAACCATTGCAGAACCATTACACAGATTACTGACAAAAAGTCTGTTTGGGTCTGGGGCAGGAAGGAACAATCAGCATTTAACAGTATTAAAAGACTAATCATGTCTGATGCTGTACTGATACAGTTCTCTGAGAATTTACCTGTTGTACTGACTTGTGATGCATCCCCCTTTGGAGTGGGGGTGGGGTTTGAGCCACAGGCTTCCCAGCGGGAGGGAAGCCCCTATTGCATTTTACTCTCGCATCTTGACCAAAGCAGAGAGGAATTACAGCCAATTGGACAAGGAAGCATTGGCAATTGTTGCAGCTATCAAGAAATTTCATGAGTATTTATATGGGAGAACATTTACCATTGTCACAGATCACAAACCTTTGTTAGGCATTGTGGCAGGAGACGAACCTACACCCACTATCCTGTCACCAAGAATGCTGAGGTGGACTGAATTTCTTGCTGCTTATTCATACAAACTTATCCACAAGCCTGGCAAGGACATTGGACATTGGCCTTGAGTCGTTGCCCACTTCCTTGTCACAAGGAGGACTTTGAACCTGAGGCACACACCTTTTTCCTAGAAACTGTTGTCAGGCTGGATTAAGAAAGGTTGGCCTCTTCAAGATCTACCTCACCATGCCCAACCTTTTAAGTCCAGGCAAACTGAATTATCTGTATTAAGAGGATGTATTTTGTGGGGTAACAGGGTGGTTATTCCTGCAAAACTGCAAAGAGAGGTTTTGGAAATGTTACATGAGGGTCATCCTGGTATTGTAAGGATGAAGGGATTGGCCAGGAGTTATGTATGGTGGCCAGGTATTGACAAAATGGTTGAAAACTGGGTTGCATCTTGTCCCAACTGTCAGGTAATCAGGCCTGCCCCACCTCTCGCCCCCAAACAGGAATGGGAATGTCCTAGGGGCCCATGGTCTAGGATACACATTGATTTCGCTGGCCCTACCAGAGGGCACACCTTCCTTATTATAGTAGATGCATATTCCAAATGGCTAGAGGTCATCCCTATGGCATCCACCACAACTGATGCTGTCATCAAGCAGCTTAAAAAGCTTTTGTAACCCACGGGTTACCTGATGTTCTTGTCTCTGACAATGGCCCTCAATTTACATCCAACCTTTTTGAATCCTATCTAGCACAACAGGGTATCAGACATACCCTGACTGCCCCTGGGCACCCTTCGGCTAATGGCCGGGCTGAACGCATGGTACGTTTTACCAAGGAAAAGCTTCAGCAATTGGGTCCTGGGGACATCACTGAGGAAGTTGAAAAACTTCTTAGTGTTCAGCACATCACTCCTAACCCATCAACTAACTTATCCCCAGCAGAGTTGTTGATGGGTAGGAACCTTAGCTCTCCCCTTGACCGACTTCATCCCACTTACGCACCCAACGCACCACTTGATTACACTAGCAAAGTTCGCATGTTCAGTGTGGGTGATTCTGTTTATGCTAAGAACCTTATTGGTGAGCCTTTGTGGATTCCTGCTGCAATAACTCAAATCACTGGCCCTCGTTCTTACAGGGTACAAACAGAGGATGGACTCCTGTGGAGCAGGCACATTGATCAACTCAGATCCAGGTTCCCTCAGGAACATCGCCCCTGTCTCTCTCTGGTTCCCTCACCTGATGTCACTTCTAGGGGGGAGGGGGAGGAACATGAGGATAATCAGCAAACAAGAATCAACCCCATGTGTAACGAGCCATTAAGACAGGAACCATCCCAAAACCTGTCACAATGCCAAAATCCATCCTTACAAGTGGAAAATTGCACATCATTACCTGACTTGGGTGCTGACATTGGGCTGGAGATGGGTTGGGAGGAGAGACCAGATTCTAACAATCAAACAGGGTCTTCTTTCACAGGAAGTCCAACTAGGGAAATGTCAACAGACACATTTCCTCTCTCACTGGGTGTGAACGTTAAAATTTCTGAACCAGGAAGGTCTCAACGTACACGTAAGAGCCCCACCTATTTAAAAGAATACATTAGATAGGTTGGGGTTTGAGTATGGACTGAACCTAGTGGGGAGGGGTGTTATGTATGCAGGTTTGAATGTCATTGGTTTAGTTTGAACTGTTCTTGTAAAATTGCAAATATGATTGGTTTAAAAAGTGCGGGAAAAACCCTGCACTCTGATTGGCTGGCAACTGCGGCTGCTGGCTATAAGTAGCAGCCGCAGCCCAGCCAAATCGGGTCTGTTATGAGCTGTAGTCACTAATAAACTTTTCACTGAAGCACTCCGCGTCTGACTCTTCATGCAAATCTAACAGTAACGGTGTTCTTTTTTCTCTCTCCCAAAAGATTGCCCACAAATTAGAAAGGACTATGCTCATTTACAATAATTACATTTAAAAAAAATGAAAGAGACCTCAAAAACACTTTCAGGAAAGAACCTGGTCTCCAACTGACAGGACACTAATACTTACTAGCTTTTTGTATTTTATAGAATTTGTATGGCAGCACTGCAACTCTAGGTAGCTTAAGTAAAACAACCAAAGTGACAATTGATAGTAATAAATTACCAATGTCAGTTTCCTACCATGTTAACTATGTATTGGGCACAGGTGAGATTTGTTGGGTGTGCAGGCAGAACATTTGAGCGCTTGGTCTTTGTGGATGTACAATAAGTAAGATAACCCTACTGGTATGTCTACCAGTTGAATCTGAAACCAGTTTAAGCAGGCAATCCACCATTCACTAAAGAGTTTGGATGGGATTGTACCTGTGGTGGTATTCTACCAGTTCAGCCCAGTTCTGGCGTACCAGTAGTGCCGAAGATCAGCTGGCAGAGAACTGGTTCACTCCAATGCTCTGCAATTGAGCCCATCCGCCCGTCCTTCCTCCTAGGTCCTTTTTAACCTCAGCTGTTTGGTGCAGAAGAATCGATTACTGTGCTAAACAGCTGAGTGGCGCAGTAGCTTAGTTTTTACTGTTTTAACGCATACGTGTGCATTTGGCACACGCACATTACACAAGCGCGAAGCGCGATCCCACCACTGTAGCCACGCCCACCAAACCACACCACAGAATCAGTGGTGGGAACTTTTGAATCCCACCACTGGATTGTATCATCCAAAATGATCACATTTATAGGAGCACATGGTCTGAATGAAGCATGCACCTACTAAACCCTTTTGCAGCTCCAAGAACCCCCTGAATTCACATGATTAAAAACTATGGCACGTCTATGGAGTTTCTCAGTCATCCAGGTCATGGTTGTCCCAAAAGTGCTTTTTCAAGAGGCAACTGGACTTTCTGGTTTTTCTTTGAAGACATTTCACTTCTCATCCAAGAAGCTTCTACAGTTCTGACTGGATGGTGGGGAATGGAAGCGTTTTATATTCCTTGCAGACTGTTGAAAGGGCTGTGCTGCAGACTGGACATCGACATCATCTATCTCGCTGTTTGATTGTTTCTCTGAGTTGGTGGTTCCTTGATTTTGTTATTGTTTATTGCTTGATTGTTGGTCTGATATTAATCCTGGTGTTAATCCCCACATATATGGGTGTTGATTGCTGGTGAGGGGATGTTTTGGAGCTTTGGTTTCCTTTATGGCTTTTGGATTACATACTTTTTTTGAATGGTATGAGAAGTTGTTTATCTCTACGTGCCTGTTGCTGCCTGATTGGTCTGAGCTCACAAATTGTACAACGCATGTACATTTATAACCATAGTTTCAACTGGGAAACTGAGTACCCTAAACCAAGCTAAATAAAAAAAAAGCTACACAATTCCTGGATGCCTAACACTCTTTTGGCTATGTAACCCTTAATTGGAAGGATTGAAAGTGTTCCAATTCTACACCTTCCTGCATAAGGCCTCAGAGTCTTTGGAGATTCTTTTGAGACTTCTGTCTAATTTATCTCTGCATGGAACTAAATGAAATGATAGTTGTTGTTGAATTTGAACTCTCCGGGTAACTCCTCTATCACATGCTGCGTACAAGCCCTTGGAAGACAATAGTCATCCTAGAAATCATCTGTGGTCTGTACAGAGCCACAACAGTTTCTCTTACAAAGGAACACATCCACCAGCATGATATGCCTCTCATTTCTCAGTATGGCTTTTCTTTCCCATGGTGGAATTTCTTTAACTCACAGAGGGTATAAATGTTTTCTAAAATCTTCTGTGTCGTGGTTTGTTCAGGTGATTTTAAAGGGAAACCCTGATTGGTTGATTTTTTTTTTAAATCACATTGTTCCATGTGTTTGTCTCTGGCCCAGATTTATTTTCTCCTGTTTGATGTCTTCTTCACTTCTAAGTGCCTCCTGGAAAGCTTTCAGCTGCCCTTTTCATGAACCTTTCATCTCTACTGATGCATTTCAATATAGCAATTCTTCCCTCAAGTCTCTTCACTTGGTCCTGCAATAAGAAAATAAGCTTGACTTTGCAGCAAGTATCACAAAGGTTCTTCTCAAGTGAAAAGATTGTGATTATATGTATCTTTTGGGTCACAGTGATGCTATCAGTGGTGGGATGCTACCGGTAACAACCAGTTCACTAATCGCACGCTTTGCCTGAACTGGTCCAAACCAGGAGAATCCCAAACCTGGATGCTTCTTTTATGATCCACGTTGCTTGGAACCTTCTTGGCCTATTTCTTGAATTTCCACACAAATCTGCTTTGCCTTTCTAGAGTAAGACAGGGTGGGATGGGATGGGACAGAAGGAAGGAAGGAAGGAAGGAAGGAAGGAAGGAAGGAAGGAAGGAAGGAAGGAAGGAAGGAAGGAAGGAAGGAAGGATCTCCTCTTTGATTTCCCATGCTAAATTCCTCTTTGTACTTCCTGTTTGATTTCTTAAACTCCTTGAACTAAGCCAGCAAGAGCAATTCTCCAGTCAGGCACAATTAAAACATTATTTGCCATCGGTCCACAGTGTCTATGGAGATTCCCAATCATCCAGGTCATGGTTATTCCAAAGGTGCTCTTTCAAGAGGCAACTGGACTTTCTGGTTTTTCTTTGAAGATACTTCGCTTCTCAACCAAGAAGTTTCTTCTTTGGAGCTGAAGAAGTTTCTTGGATGAGAAGCAAAACGTCTTCAAAGAAAAACCAGAAAATCCAGTTACTACTTGAAAAAGCACCACTGGGACATCAGTCCATGACATTTACTAAACTATCAGCAACAGCTGGCAACCATTCAATCAACAGTAACAATGGCAGGCAGCAGACTCTCTGTGTCCTTGGTTCTTCTCTATTATTTTTCTTCTAACTGTTGCCAAACTCCCAGTTATCCAGTAATGTTTGTAGATTTTGGTTTATCTTCTATTTTCAAATGTATAGCTGCCATATTACTTCCTTTAGAAATTGGCTATATATTGGCTTGGAGTTTAACAATATAAAAGGGGCACAAAAAATCAGAGACTGGAAATCACACTCTTCCATATTTAAGGGGTAAGGATGACTTTCAATCATATAGTTTCATTCTATTTGATAAATGAATTGTCCCCTTCAAACGGTAACATACAGAATTGAAAGATGACAAAATGATTTCTTTTGAACTTTGAAATGTTCTTAACAAGAAAGGCTGGAGTAAAAAAGGGGAAATCAGAAAGCTCTGAATGCAATAAGAAAAACTCGCTAAAACATTTGCAAGCCTAAAACAGAAAAAGATAGGAGTATACAAGCAAGGCCTATTTCCATGCATTTAGCCTGCAGGTCTGAAAGAAGGTTTGGGGAAAACACTCATAAAACATGACACATGGGAATCCTACTGCATTGTGATTTCCAGTTCTCGGGAGCTATGGAACTGAATTCAATATGTTTTGTGCAAAAATGTTTTAAGCCGCAGGATAGGTGGGATATGAGACAAGGCCCATTCCTTAGGATACTATACTGAAGTCTGAATTGTAGAACTCCCTTTCTCTTCTTTTAATGTTTCTTGCATTTATTTTGCATTGCCTTTTATTGTAGCTGAATGTTTGTGCAACTGGAGGTTTATTATTTATAGTGGATTAGAAGAATCCACTATCATGGTTTAGAATTACAGGATGAAGAATGGCACCCTAAACTACCACTAACCGATAAATATAGATGCTGATTTGTATTTGTACTCATCTTGGCATCATGGTATAATGAAAAAGAAAGCTTTGCAACTTTTGTTAGCATTCTGTCTGCATATACAGATACAGATAATCAGAGTTGGAAGGGACCTTGTAGGTCATCTAGACCAACCCCCCCACCTAAGCAGGAGACCCTACACCATTTCTGACAAACGGCAGCCCAATCTCCGTGAAAACTACAACACTCTCCAGTAATTAATAGATGAGCCTACTACAACAATTAACTCCCACAAGTACCTGCCATTTTTCTCTTAAAAAACGAAACAGAAGCTATCATGAAAGGATATTTGATAATAACATTGTATTATAAATGAATGGAATGAAATGCAATTCTTCCATTGGTAAATCAACATAATTCTCTCGCAATGTCCTGGCTTCTTTCCCACGGTCTGCAAATTACATATAATGATTAACTTTATCTGAATATGCTGACAATTTTTTTTCAATATTTAGAAATTTTCCAATAACTGAGCAAAAAATATTGCAATATTTTCTCTTTCCTCGTATCTTTTCTTCTGAGTAAAGACAATATTATCCAACCTTGCTAGCACCAAAATTTTGCATTGGTGATTATTTTTTCATGGGAGAGCAAGCAATTCTTATCAGGTATAATTTTTAAAAAGAATTGCATTTTTTTCTGTAAGATGAGAAACTTCTTTCTCCAGATTGAATATAGCAATTACTTCTATGACTGCATATAAATGAGCTAAAAATACTGAATGGGCTTTTATTTTAAAATGGGAATAACTGTGGTCATATTTTCTTTGTGTCTCACTAACTAGAATAGCTAAAGATTTGTTCTTTTTTTTAAAGTTAAATTTCAGTATCTGAGGATTATGGCTTATCAAATGTGGGCTAGGTGATCTCTGTCACCTGATTTTTCATTTTCTTCACTTTCTTTGTCTATTTCTTGTTATTTGGTGTGACCAGTTGTAATAGGACTGCCTACTTTCAGTTGTGAAATGAATTATGTGTAATAGGGTCTTATAAAATAGATAACTGCTATACAGTTATGTAAGTATAATTATTTTGTGATGCTATGACTCTGCAAACTGGTTCATTCTTGTCTTAGTCTGCACCAAAGTGCCAGAACTGTAATTGCTAGTAATTCTACAATAATGCAAAACATCAGATTACCTGTGCTTTTATAACCCAAGCTTGCAACATAATGCAGTTTCAGTTCCCAATATTCTGAAAAACTAAAGAGAAGTTCTGCTTTTTTATTTCTGTTGAGAAATCATCTAGTGCTCATAGAGCTGTATTGCAATACCCTTGGGGATTTATTAATTTAAAAGCCCATTTGAACATGGAGTATAAATTAATTGAAACATTGATTAGATTACTCATCTGGAGCATTGTATATTGCCCTAATACTCAGAACCTCCTTACCAACCATAACAAAATAATTTCATGCATCTACCAGTATTATTTGGCACTACTTGAATGCTGATGTTAAAATTGCTTCCAAGCAATTTATGCTTCTTATTACTTTCTTTCACCCTTCTAGAAGTCTAGTATGACATTTAAGAAATGAAAATCAAACTCAAAAGGAAGCTTTGGTTTCCAGTGTCTTCCATTTTAAAAAATGATTATAGAAAAATGCATCTATATAAAAGTTCTCTTTCAGAACAAGCTTCCTGTTGTTGTTAAAATTTGTATGGGAGTATATTTAAACAAAATTAATGAAAGCAAGATGCTTGTTTTGAAACCAATGTTTAAAGAAGGTATTAAAATGCTAGTAATCTACCTAAACTCTTCAGGTGTTTTATTTCTTCTTACAGAGAGAGATGAAACTGGTTGACATTAAAAGAAATGAAAAGAAAGTCAACTTAATCCCCTGGAATGGGGAGAATTTCTACTAAGATAAATAAATACAGTGCAAAACGAATAATGTGCAAAATATATTAAAACTAGAGTAGGGGAGGAATTGTTTCAATTTACCATTTCTCAAAGACTAAAATTTACTCACATATAATTCTTTGAGCTAGCAATCTGTTTTGGGTACCGTACTGAGACATGGGTTCCTTTAATCTGTATTTTTTTTTCACAAGTAAATTTGTTCACACCACTAACATAAAAACCCAACATAAAATCTATTTTTTTAATAATGTGCAATTAGAAATCTAGATTATTGAAACCTTTGGAGAACAGACTAATACATTCCCTTATTATTTTCCATGGCTAATCCTAAAATCTGTCATACCAATAATACAACAGATAATGCTGGAAGAATATCCATCTGGTTCATTTCCAAGCTGGGAGAAGACATTGGAAACATGGAGGCTGATTGGAAAAAGGTTAAGATGACACCAAACACCAAGGGTTTGTGGTTCTGGTGCAACTGACCAAAATGGAGTTGAGAGTGAGGGGTTTTATAACTTCTTTTAGATCTGTATTTAAGCTTCCTGTTCCTGTGCAAGAACATGTTCCTTTAATATTCCTTTCGCTGTTGTCAGATCCTATGGGGTCATGCAAGCTATGTAGGGGTCATAGCTGGCTCTATAGGCAAAAGAGGAAAAGTAACTCCTAGATGCTTATCTGAGCTAATTTTGTCAACCTTTGTTTGTTGCTTATCTGAGTTTCTGTCTTTTTAAAAATTAGATTTATATGCCGCCTTCTTCTCCGAAGACTCAGGGCTGCTTACCATTTTGGGGATACAACCCAATGCGATCAGCAATAGCCTTCATTCCATTGTATATACCTGCTTTTTATAAGTGGCATTTTTACAAAGTCAGCTTATTGCCCCAACAATCTTGGTCCTCAATTTACCTACCCCAAGGGATGGAAGGCTGAGTCAACCTGGGCCTGGTAGGATTAGAGCCTACAATAATTGCAGGCAGCTGGAACTAAGTGCTAGGCATTAGCAGCCTGCACCACAAAGGCCCCGAACCAAGTTCTTTCTGAATGAATTATCAAATCTGCATTTCTAAAAGCTGGCCTTCTACTTGGGACAGGGAAACTGGGGCTGCTTTCTGAATAGGCTAGCCCAATCTTCCTTAATGGGCACAAAATATCTTCTGGGGAATATTAAGAAAGACTGAATCTGCACTCTGCTTTGACAGCATGTTCTCCATTTCTCCTTTAGGGAAATATAATATTCTGCTTTTTAATATTTCCCAAAAATATTTCATTTTCTCAGAGGTAATATTCAGCAGGTCTGACCAGTTCTGGAGAACCGCTAGTGAAAATTTTGAGTGAGTTCGGAGAA
>CM019165.1:2955381-2990806 GCA_009733165.1 Naja naja
TTTGGAAAATGTCTGTTTCATTGATTTTAATTTTGCTTTTATAATTGCTGAAATTGTACTCCAGTGTCTTGTCTTCTTTTGAGTAAGTACAGAATATGCTGCCATCCTAGTTAATTGTAGAAATGTGTTGTTACGAGGGACAATTTTATGTAATTTTCTGGTTCTTTAAGAACCTGTTATAAATTAGATAGGGTCGAAATGTATATGTACATTGTTTCCCAGAATCAAAGGATTTTACCAATTTTGTTTGGCATTGCAGACCACACACATGAATTCTGTTTGGAGCCCTTGCTGAGCTTGTAGATAATGCGAGGTAATGTACTTAACACTAACTTCCTAGGTTTAACTTTTGTTTTCTTGCATTATTCAGTCATCTTGAACGCTGAAATGGTCAGCAAATAAATATGATAATATTAATAAAAAATTAGCTTGCTTTCAATTCATTTTATTGTACTTCTAGAGAAATTTGAATGTAAAGATTTCTTTTAAAAATAACTTCACAAAGCCTATACTGGAAATATTAAATATTGCTTTTATTGAATTTTGCTAGTCAGTGTATTACATCACTTCATTAAATTGAAAATAACACATCCAAAACAATGTTCAGTAGTATTTAACCTTCTAGGATGCTTGTATAGCCATGTGATGCTATAACTTTGTGTCCTATCAATTGTGTAATGTTAGTTTCCATGGCAGTTAAAAAACCAAAATGGATAAATAGTGTCTGCTCTTTATGAATGTGATTAAAATTGTATTGATCACAATTTTAAAGATCTTGACTGCTTTACGCCAATTAGCTCACTAGCCTATCTCCATGAAGGTGTTCCCTTTTTCGCTCTTATTTTCATCTACGATTTTAAAGTATCTTGTTGCAGAATACAACAGTTCTTAAAGAACAGATAAAAGTAACTTTAAATACTGCTATCAGGTGTGATAAAGTTGATCTTCAACTAAAACCAATTCCTTATTGCTGTTTTGTAGAGATGCAAATGCCACAAGAATAGATATCTTTACTGGTAAGTTAACTTTTTTCCTCATAGCTTGCCAGATATTCATAGAACACAAGGCAGATTGGAAAGTGGAGTGGTGGAACACAGAAAAATGTACATATTTAATGAGAACTAAGAAAGGTTTAAATGGTTTGTCTGTTCACTGATTTCATTCCCAGGCCCTTAACGATGCTTTAAAACATTTTAACTCACTTATTTTATTATTCTAGATGCTAGTCTACCAATAAAATATAACAATGTGTGATAAACAGTTTGAACACTGGAGTTTTTATTTCCTAATATAAAAGAAGGATTATAGACCCATCACTACAGTCTTCTTCTCATAGAGAATCGTTTAGACCTTCGAGGTGGGTTCATGCTGTGTTTTTTGGATGATGGAGCTTGGAATGGACCCAAGTAAGTAAAAAGAGAGAAAAAGAATATTTAAAATTGACAGATTACAGTACATCAAGGATTATCCATTATTTTTACCAAAGTTGGTAGAATATTTGTGAACTCAGCAAAGGCAGAATGACAAAAATATACTTAAGATCTGTTGATTAATATATTATATTGACTGTTTCCCTAGTATGATTTGATTGCTTTATTGTACCCTATGACTATTATTAAGTGTTGTACCTGATGATTCTTGACGAATGTATCTTTTCTTTTATGTACACTGAGAGCATTTGCACCAAGACAAATTCCCTGTGTGTCCAATCACACTTGGCCAATAAAGAATTCTTCCTTCCTTCCTTCCTTCCTTCCTTCCTTCCTTCCTTCCTTCCTTCCTTTTTCCTCTCTCTCTCTCTCTTTCTTCTATCTATCTATCTATCTATCTATCTATCTATCTATCTATATCAGAATGCTCTGAAAGTCCATTTCAGAGGTGATTCAATTGAAATTTCAAGTGTGGTACCTTCAAAATTATATGGTAATTTAATGAGTAATTGTAACCTGGTTATCCTGTAGATTTGCACACAAATCATACACTTCTTCAACGTAATACTTTTGACTTGTCATATTAGCTTATAATCAATTTGATATGAATTTGTGTATTCGTATAAGAAATCTTTATTATTAAATAGTCTGAAGTGGAGTATTCCAGAAGATTGATAAGAAAATACTTATGTGAGGTAAACTATCAGCCATGTGGATGATCATGTTTTTTTCTTAAACCATTACTGCTGCTAAATTGTAGAGTCTTTTTCAAATAGAGTTTTGAAATTATAAGATATTCAGTATTATAAAAAACAAATTTAAGTATAAGGAATACTTAAATTGCTCTTGGTATCATTTGCTTTTTTATATTTGAGCTTCCATTCTTGTTTGTTTTATCTACCTGTAATGTTGGTTTTGAAATAATAATATTTAATACGATTTGCTCAAAATACAAACTCAATTACAATTGCATTTGATAATTTTCAAAAAAAAAGTCAGAATTTTTTTATAGCAACATGATAGCAATTTTTAAAAGTTCTGCAATGGAAAAGAAAAGAACTAGAGATAAATTTGCAATATCCATTCAGTCTCGAATACAAATTCTGTTTCTGCATAGATCAAAACAGCAGAATAGGCACTGCCTTTCAGGTCAGTTTTTAATGACCATTATAGTTATGCGTGTTTGAATTTCCTCTATGGGCTTCTTCTGATGCAAAGTTAATTCCTCCTAATTTTTTCTAGTTCTCATTTTTATTCCTCATTTTTAAACAATATACAAAAGTGCTTTCAATGTAGCAGCAAGCTTTTATGGTCATGTTGATGCCTTACTCTGGTGACAAATATTTCTGAGACAGATTCCTCCAGATGCTTAGTTTCTTTCTGTGAATGATTTTAGGAAGTATCTCATTTTAATGACAGTATCGTGATCTTGGACTCTTAGATTCTTTCAGGGACGGCAGAAGACAGTAAGATACAGAGGGTGGTATTTTTATATTCATTTTCTAACAAATGAAAACAATTTGCCATTTCACCATGATGCAAAGAAAGAATTTTTACCAACAAATTAAAGGTATACCTATGGGATCACCGCTTTCAGGACTTTTAGCAGCAGTCATGCAACATCTAGAAGACATAGCACTTCCACAAATAAAATAAAAAACGGATCAGATATGTATATGACATCTTCACCATAATAAAAAGGACCAATTAGGGAATACCCATAGAACCATCAACAACATTTTTAAAGGAATCCAGTTATTAGAGAAGAAGAAACAACAATTGCACCCTTCCTGGACATCTTGATCAGCAGAGACCACAATGGCAAACTAAAAATGCAAGTGTACAGAAAAACCATCCATACTAACCAGGTGCTCCACTACCAAAGCAACCCAGCTTCCCACAAGAGAAGCTGTGAAAGGACTTTATTCAGATCAGCCCAAGTGTATTGCAGCATCACAGAACAGCAGAAAAGGGAAATGGAGCCTCTATACAACCTATTCCAGCAAAATGGATATCCGTGCAACTTTATCAAAAAGTCCCTGACCAGTCAAACCAATACAGCACAACCAACACAAACCCTAAATGGAATTACACTGCCATACATCAAGAATATCTCAGAAACCCCAGCAGACTACTACTACTACAACTACATGGAATCAGCGTAGCACACAAGCCAACTAAAGCCCTTTAAAACATCCTAAGCAAACCAAAAGACCCGCAACCCCAGAAGAAAAAACAGGAATCATCTACAACATACAATCTAGGAACTGTAACAACTGCTATGTAGGACAAACAGGCAGATGGCTGGCAGAATGCATCCAATGAAAACTATCAGAAGTCATGATGAAAATCCTTTAATTTCACAATGAATAAACAGATATAACTATAGTTTCAATTGGAAAAATGTGACAATCCTAGACCAGGCCAAATCCAAAAACACTGGAGAATTTCTAGAAGGCTGGCACTCTGACAAATTAGCCATCAATAAACACATAGATATGAACAACCTCTTTAGACTATGCTAAAGGGACTATCACCCAGCCCCAAACACCTCTCCACCAGCAATCAGCACCGGTCAGCATAGATTATCTCCAACATTAACATCAGACCAATAATCAGGTAAACAATACCCCAGTTAAGAAACTGCCAAAGAGCCAACAGTAAGCAGCCCAACCAAAGAATCTCTTAAGACCAGCCCCACCAACACTGACAGAGCAAGCCATCACTGCACTCCTTACTAGCACTGATGATATTACCTCATTTGAGTAATGAAATGTCAACAAGAAAACAAGCAAGCTCAGAGATCACCAAGAATCCCTAGCCAGTCGACTAGTAGCTTGGCCCAGGCAATGCTGATCGAGTACTTCTGAGACCGCAAGATCTACACCTGTCTCTCACGAGGAGCACCTAGGACCCTCCACCAATGGTACAAGTTGGCTGGTGGGGTGGAGATCGACTCGGTGATGTTTCACGAATGCATGGGAGCAATGAAATCCTTACATCCCAGAGAGGAAGGATTCACCCCGGATGGGAATGCCAGTCCTAGGCGTCGCAACATATGATGTTTTCGATGTGGCAAAGATGGCCACCAAGCAGCCGGCTGTCCTTCCCAGGGCTAAACAAAGCACCTGCAAAGTTCCCAAGAAGACTAAAGCAACCTTTAAATTCCAATTAAGAGGGATTGAGATCGTAGAATTCACCCCATTGCCCAGCGATGGTGAGGGAACTCCAATCAAAGGCCTCAAGTTGGATCAAGACAGTGACAGCAGAGAGAAGACTAACTGATGATGACCTCCTAATCCCAGTGATAATCAGCGAGAACTAATGGTGGCTTCCTCGGGGTGCAGGGGCATGATGACGGCTTTATTGGACTCCAGGTGCACCCATGCCTAGTTAGCTTAAATGTAGAGGAGAGGCTTGGACTGCAACTTCGAGAGTTAAAACTCCAATAGCCTTCTTGCAGTTAGATGGTTCACTAGCAGGGGAAGGTCCAGCAACCTTTTTGACTGAACCAGTAGTAAAAATGGGACCTCACGTAGAGACTCTTAGATTCATCGTAGCTCGGAATGGACCATTCAACGGGCTTGGTTTGGCTTGGCTGGAAAAATGGAACTTGTTGGTAGTCTGGAACAGAAAAGTGTTGGAAATCCTCCAGGAAAACCCAGAACGGAAAGCCCCAAAGAAAGTGAAACTGAGTAAGCAGATGCCACTTATTAAGAAAGTGAAAGGGGAAAACATGGCCTCAGCCGAATACTAGCGAATACTGGGGTCCCACCACCACAGATGGTGCGATCGAGATCCTACCAGGGCCAAACTAGCAAATCCTAGACTATACTTGATGACACCAAGGGAATTGGAAGAGCTCAGAGCTTTTATTGACAAGAACTTGGCTAGGGGTTCATCCATCCAGCAAAATCACGCGTGGCCAACCTTTTTCTGGAGAAAAAAGGATGGCTCTCTAAGATTATGCATTAATTACTGTGGCCTGAATGCAATTTGTATGGAGAATGTTTACCCCTTGCCGGTGATGAAAGACATGTCATTCTACTAGAGCCATTTGGCGAAATAATACAAAATGGTTCAACGTGTCTTTCAAACTGTGAAAGCCCTTTTGTATTGTTTAAAGCAATCTTTCTTGCTGGCTTCTTCACTAACTGTTTTTAAGCTTTGCCTGCCCTGGGTGCTGATTTGTTCACCTGAGTGCCTTGAATTTGCCAACTATGTTTGTCTGATCCACCTACCTTGTCATCTTGGATTTGACAAATCTATGTTAAATGTTTTGTATGAAGTTTCATATAACAAGTGCCCAAGAGTGGAAAATAGAGTTAAAATTGACATAATATCTTGTTGTAAAAGCTGTACTGTTAACAGTGCTAGGCCTTGGACATGGCAGTTTTTTTAACTTTCTGCCTGGCTTGTAGCATTTTGGATTGATAAGCATTTCAGTATTGCTATTGGCTCAAACTTGTTTCCTTGAAAACATGTTCTTTGATACTATCTTTTCTTTGTGTCAGAACTTGAGGGCTGTATAAAGTAGTCTTCACTTACCAACCGTAATTGGGACCAGCAACTCTATCACTAAGCTATATTCAGTAGTCATAAAGAGAACTATGTGATCAACTTGTGATGTAATTGTCAGCTGTGGTTGTTAAGTGATTCACCAGTCATGACTGCAGTTGGCAATTTCCTGCCGGCTTTCCCAGTGACTTGGTCGGAAACTGGCAAACATTGCAGATGGCAACCATGGGCTGCAGGACCGCACGACCATTGTAAATGTACACCACTTGCCAGGTATCCAAATTGCAATCATGTAACTGTGGGAATGCTGTGATAGCCACAACGTAGAGGACCGTTGGTCATAAATCTGCTATTTTTAGTTTCTTCATAACTTTGAAGCAGTCAGTAACTGAGGACTGTCTGTAAAATAATTCAGTGAGTGGGAAATAATGAGCAGACTGTTACAGAAATCGTGCCAGGCATTGAAATAGGCCTTGGTCAACCAACAAGTTGGTTTTAAAATGGGATGAGAGAAATTCATGGAGCGTTAAGCTATAATCGGTGGCTGCTAATCTTGATAGCTATTTAATACCTCCAGTTTAATTACTGGTTATTGGGTAGTTAGCTTGGAGTTTTGATTTATACAGAAATTACAGTATGTCTTCTACCCTGGTTTAGACAACAAAAATGTTTTAGTCTAATCAAGCCCATTATATTGATATAGAAAAGGAATGAATAAATCATCCTCATTGTTAAAATTATGATCTATGGCAGTTAGATTCTGTGAAGAAAGAATTGCATAACACTTAATATGACTTTGAAGCTAGTTTAATATTTTCAAAATCCACGATCTCTTTAATTATGTAGGTGTTATGTGGCTGTTCACAGCTGGACAAAGGAAATGGATTTTAATTGTATCAACAGTTTGTTCATCTGTCAGGCATCCATGCAGCCTTGCATTTCTAAAAATTACATCATCACAAGATTAAGAAATCAAGTAAAGGGCAACAGAAGCTTTAAGCAAATGCTTCCATTTTTTGTGACAAAACTATATGCTGCTGAACCATAATATCTAACTTATAGAGCTAACGTGAATGAAATGATTCGGAATGCACAGGATAAATTGACGAAAGAGATGGTATGAAAGTGCTATAATCTAGAAAATTGTTTCGTGGCTTTCCCAGTACAGAAAACACTATTTAGCAACTACATCCACTCTGTCATATAACACAATTGCCTAGCAATTATACCTTTGTTATTATTGAAGATCAGTTTGAAGCTTATTGTCATCAGAAGAAGAGAAACCTCCCAAGTGACTTTGTGAATCTGTTCTACCTTTTAACCTTAACCTCCCTACCTTCGAACAGAGATCATCCGAAGAAATCTTTATCTGAAGCTTCAGTACCCTGAAGAACTAGTAATATATGTATATGTTGTATTACTTTCAGATGATGCTGCAAGTGTGATTCAGTTTGGTAAATCTGCTAAACGATCACCAGAATCCACACAGATTGGACAATATGGAAATGGCTTAAAATCGTAGGTATATGGAGTCCAGTCTCCCAAATACTTTTTGTTTCATTAAAATGTTAAAAAAAAAGGAAAAAAAATACTTCCTGAAAGTAAGCACAATGGAAAGAGAAATCTGCATCCAAAGATCTTCAGTTAAATTGAAAGACCTGGTGTCTTAGTCAGATTTCAGATAGTCATATTTCATTGTTTTCAGAAGCTGCACTTTTCTGAATTTTTGCTTAGCTTAGCCATCTCCAGAACTAACAGGATTTTCAGTTAATTAAACAAACTAAGCTTGTTCCCTGCCATGCCATTTTCAGTACGTCCTGGCAGGATTGATTTTGATATTCCCTAAGCTGGACTCTTTTCCACAGAGGTTCCATGCGGATCGGCAAGGATTTCATCCTCTTTACGAAGAAGGAAAGCACTATGACGTGTCTCTTCTTGTCTCGCACATTTCATGAAGAGGAAGGCATTGATGAGGTTTGCCTTGATAAAATAGAGAACACGCCGGTTTTTGCAAGAGCATCAAAATAGAATTATTCTGAAGCTTTTTTTTAAATTGCAGGTGATTGTTCCGCTGCCTACCTGGAACGCCCGCACCAGAGAGCCTTTGACAGACAACGTGGAAAAGTTTTCCATCGAGACTGAATTGATTTACAAGTACTCTCCTTTCAAATCGGAGCAGGAAGTGATGCAACAGTTTGACAAGATTTTGGGAGAGAAAGGTAGTGTATTCAGCGTGCTTTAAGGGACAGTATTCTCGGAACCAAGAGTTTTCAACGTTCGCGTATTTTCATGATAGACGCAGTGCGTGTGTCTTTATCTATTCAAAGGAAGACTCCGAGAGGCTTAATGGCCCTGTGTCTCTTACTTCAGGGACCTTGGTGATCGTCTTCAACCTCAAATTGATGGATAATGGTGAACCTGAGCTAGATGTGACCTCCGATCCCCGAGATATCCAGATGGCTGAAACTCCACCTGAGGGAACGTAGGTTTGATAGAAATCAGCCATCTAAGCTCCGGCTTTATTTTGTCTTTAATCGAGGATAACATAATTTGCATGCTGTTAATCACTCAGTTTGCAGACGATGAATTTAGTATGATAAGGGAACATTTTTAGGATTATGTGCGCTCTGCTTTCTCTCTCTCTCTGATCTGTGAGCCTGTGTTCCATTTCAGGAAGCCCGAACGCCGTTCTTTCCGTGCATACGCTGCCGTGCTCTACATCGATCCCAGAATGCGGATCTTCATCCATCACCACAAAGTGCAGACTAAACGCCTCTCCTGCTGCTTATACAAGCCTAGGTATGATGCATAGCCAAGTCCTTTTACAGCCAGCGAGTTCTCCTCAGATACCAAAACGAACTCAAATTGCTGTCGTATTTCAGATGAATGTCCAGTTGAAATTCCCCCCCTTTTTTTGCCAATCTTTCAGACCTTGGCTCATCTCCTCTCATCACAACATCACTACAAATTTAGCTTGTAGTAATCATCCAAATTCTTTTCATCAGCATGCAAAATATGGTTATTTTTGATTTACCAGTGTGACCTTTCCCTTTTGCAAGCTGTGCAAGGCTGCAGTAAATTTTGTGTCCAGTATATCCCTACTTCTGTCCTTGCGTGGTAGTTGCACAATTTTTGTCCTCAGATTAAAGAGACTGGGAATGCTTTCGAAAGACTTGCAAATAAACAAACAGATAACTATTGCAGTCATTATTAACCAGCAGAAAGAAAGAAGAAAAGAAAAAAAATAGTTTTCAAATGGCCTGAAGATCCAAAAAAATGCTTACAGGCTTCATTCTTCTTAATTAACATCTAAAGTATGGGATTATAGAGCCCGTGACAGATCTGAGGAAAATATGGTACAGTAGCAGACATTAAAAAATGACTTTGCTGAGGCAAAGCCATTCCCTACTCAAACAAGTTATATTCCCTACTCAAACAAGAATGGCTTTGCTGAAGCAAAGCCATTCCCTACTCAAAACAATTGCTCTTAATATTCATTGTCTAATTTTATATACCGCAACACCTGATAATACCAAAACATCTTATATGTTACTTCAGGATTAACATCAGAAAGTAAGAATTGGTTGCACTGCTGATCATTATATCCTGTTTTACTAGCCAGGAGTGGGGCAATTAGAGCATTTCTTGATGGGCCACCATCCTTTGCATGCTTCCCAACCAGCTTCCGACAAAGTCAATGGAGAATGTGGAAGTAAAATAGCAAATTATAATCACACGAAGTCTTACTTAACAACCATGGTGATTTATTTAACTGAGTGAGAAGTGATATAACCTTGTTATGGTCATGAGATTTTCTGCTTGGCGTCTGTGGCACTTAACAGTGGAATTGCAAGGCACGGTGCAGAGAGAGGGAGAATAGGAGGTTAGGGGATGTTGAAGGAGAGGTAGTTGTGGAAGAAGTGAGGTTCGGGTCTGGGAATGACCCAGCCTGGAATGGCTTAGCTTGGGGGGGTGAGGGTGGGCCTTTGGCTAATGACCCGTGGAATTCAGTTGAGAATGACAGTGCTGGGATTGCCATCACTGATGCAATCACGTAATGTCACGCTTTACGACTACATCACTTAGTGACAGAAATTCTGGTCCCAATTACTGTTGTAATTTATGGATTATTTTGTATTTCTAACCACTGAAGTTTCTGTTTGCTGTGGAGAGTCAAATATTAGGTAGGTGTTAAATTACTTGATTTCATGCTCAAAATCTGTGCAGTCAGGCGGAGGGAACCTAATCCTATGACTACAGAACAGCTAGAATCATCATCTTTTGGTTCTTTAAGATTTGCTTTACTCACTTAAGGTCTACAATTAAGGGCTCGTTCCAGTTAACTTTGGTTAAGTTCTTGTAATTTTCTTAAGAGCAACATGGAAATGGTTTTCTGTTGCTTTTTCCAGAATTTTACTTTTTCGAGCATTTTGAGGTTAGCAAATACTGCGTGGTCTAGCTGAGCATACATTTTAAGAAATTGGAAGTCTCTGTTGTTATATGTCTAAAAGAAATACAAGCCTTTATCGAATGCACAGGCTTTTGGGGCTTATGGCCCTATTAGTTCATTCCCTCTCTTTATCCTTTCCTCTTCTTGCAACTTCTTACAGGATGTACAAGTATACATCCAAGCTTCAAGACTCGAGCGAACAAGAGGTGAAGAAAGCGGAGCACATGGCTCGGATTGGTGAGTCCCCAAAAAGAAAGGAACGGGAATCTAATGGAGCAGGAATGGCTTGAATAGCACGAGCCAAATCAGATAGTTGTGTTAAAGCATAAGTTTTGCACACGTTCTGTATCCAGACTGCATTGTGTTCCTCCATGGGGCTCCCCAAGCCTTCTGAAAGCAGTGTTGCCTTTAGAAAGCTGCCCTGGGTTTCTGAAGGCGGCGCAACTTTTGGAAGTTTCCTACTCATTCTGGGAGCCATGTTCACTGGAGAAGCTGGGTCCAAAAAAGGAGACAGAATTAATTGAAATGATTTTAGAAAATGTCTAAAAATGAGATTTGTCAATAACCAAGATTAGTTATTTTTATTATTATCTTGGAACCATAAATAAACCTTAGGGGGGGATATGTGTTGCAGAACCCGATCGATTAGAGATATATTGTAAGGTAGCTTTTCTTTTCTCTTTTTTCTTTTTTCTCTATCTTTTGTTTTAAAGGGAATGATTATGCTACTATATTAACCACTGAGGTGTCACTTTCAAAGTAGTAAAAGGGGGGCAAGTCTAGGTTTTTTTTCTCATTCTTTTTAGTGTCAAAATCTGTACGGATTTAGAATTATGGAGAGAATATGTGATGAAAGGGCAAATCTGACGGACAAAAGAATTCCGTAAATGATAAAAGAGTATTAACAATGTGAAGATAATTAAAGGATAGATATGGATGAACTTTATCTTTAATATGATGGGCAAATATATTGTTATTTGTAAGATTTATAAATGATGTTTTTAAAATATATATATATATGTTTGCAATTAACTTGAAATGAACTGGGGGGGTTACACAGATTGAGATTAAGATTTGAGATTAGGATTAATTTCTTTGACCCTTTGTCTGCTAAAATGGAATAGAAGTGAAGTCAAATGTTTAAAATGAATATAGACCTACTGTCATATTTGCATGTAAAAGTGACGACCCGGGAACATGCTGTCCTACTGAAAACAGCTGTTTTAAAAAATGGTTAAAAATTGAATAAAATTTGTTTATTAAAAAAAAAAAAAGAGACAGCAAAGGAAGCGAGATTCTTACGCTTCTGGAAAACGCCCGGTGACCATGGAGCACTGTAAACGGCGGTAAACCCGGTCCAACATAGCTGTGAAGCCACTGGTTGTACCTCGAAGACTTGCCTGCATACATTGTCCCTGAAGATTAAATTCTCTTTTGCAGTGGAAGAAAAGGCACGAGAAGCAGAAAGCAAAGCTCGTGCGTTAGAGCTGCGGCTGGGAGGAGACCTTTCTAGAGAGTCCAGGGTAAATACACTGCATTTGGCTGCTAGCGTGCAATGTCGGCATCCAAGAAAAGGTTCGGAGAAATATCCTTGAGCCGAACAAAAGAACTTCTGGCAGTGCTTGGTAGATGGGGAGGGCAAAGGCTCATGATCAAAATGGCTGGAACATTTATTCTGATGATGAACCATAATATACGAGTATTTATACTCACGTATAATCATTATATATAATTGCCTGTCTTACTGTTTGGGAAAAAAAAAATGTTTCATGTCTGAAGCAGGAAGAAAGAGCTGAACACTCTGAAACTTCAGGAGAAATATGCTTCTTTTACGGTAGTTTATTGTGCATGCTTAGCTTTTGTGGGTTCCAGATATGTGATGTTTTCTGAAATCAGTAGGACAGATACGTGTGACTAGATTTTCTGAAGTGCGGCTGTACTACATAAACAGGCAACGGTACTCAGCCCCACTGTGCTTTTGGGAGCTTAAGGCCTTGAGGCGAGCAAGCTCCTATTGCAAAGATAACGCTATTTCATTTCTATATTCATTATACATACTTACTTTTATCTGTCATATTTGTAATTTTGTCACATGCTATTCCATTCATTATTCAGTAGATTTCATCCTAATTCTAATGATAAGAATTTTAGATGATATTGTAAAACAAGATATGAGAATATTTTTTTAAAAAAATGAAATAAGTTACGATGTGAGCTGGAAATGGACAAAATGAGTGCAATGAATGTAAGAATATTTGAAAATATTTAAAGGAAAACAGGAAAAGTAATAATACGATATGAAATTGAACATGAAAGATGACTATGTAATTAAGGTCACGTTTGTATTGAAATGTAAAAACCTGGAACCACATTGTTCACCAAAAGAGATCGTTTAAAGTATAAAAATAAAAAAAAAATATTAAAAAAAAGATACGAATGTTAAACTGACAATTGTATCACTTCACTGTTCTAAGTTGGGATGTTTTTCATATCTGTAGGTTATGCTACGCCAAGCTCAGGACTTAGCATTAACCCAACGGAGAGAGGCAGACGTTAAAAAGAGGATCAGGGAGGCGAAACAGCGGTGAGTGCGAAAGATGCAGTTCCTTCCTGCTTTTTTCTCTTTCAAATAAGTGGTCCATTAAAGAAGTGAAAATAGTGAAAAGTGAAGTTACAACGGCACTGAAAAAGGAGACCTATGTCCATTTCCCCCCCCCTTAAATTACTATATCATTCCCCACAGTCACATGATCAAAATTTGGATGCTTGCTAATTTGCGTGCCTTTATAAAACTTGCGGGTGTGATCATCTTTCGTGACCTTCTGAGAAGTGAGACTCATTAACCAACCATGTTAACCTAACAACTGCAGATTCACTTAAGAACTGGGACAAGAAACGTTGTAAAATGTGGCAAAACTCAGCAACTTCCTTGCCTAGCAACAGAAATGTTGGGCTCCACCTGCTGAGCCTGGGGAAGAGAAGATTTGAAATGGCTGTCGAATTTATTTTAAAGGGCGAATCGTTAGAATGTGTGCAGAACACAGGGCAAGAAGCAAGGGGCTTAAATTGTATTTATGCCCTTAAAAGGTAAATTTTGATAGGGCACTGGGAAAGTTTCCTATCAGGAAAAGCTATTCAGCAGTGGAATAAAATGCTGCATGAGACTGGAGGCATTTAAATTGAGGTTGGATGGCCATCTGTTGGAGCTGATGCAGTAGTGGATTCTTGAAAAGGCAAGAGGTTGGATTAGATTATCTCCCCATGTCCAAATACTACATTCTGTGAAATTTAGCCATGTTAGGAGAGTAAATTTACTTTTGTGGGTTTATAGATGCTGTGGATATTTTGTATTAAATGAATTAATACAGTGTTTTTAAGAAATGCTACTAGGTATAGAATCGAAATATTTATTGATATGCTACTGAATAAAATTGCAGGGTACACTCTGCTCTCCACACCCAAGAATCAGTAGGGGGGCAGCTGTTCCTCCTAGGAGGTGATCTATTGCTGGTCATTGCTGCTGAACAGAGTATAATAACAATAACAACAATTATTGGTAATATTACCAATAGTTGCACCAATAGGAGCCTTTGGATCAATACCTGCTTTTAACCCTGCTTTTATTCTACAAGGTAGTTGAGAGACTGGCTGAACAAATTTTATTAAATATAAACATTAAAAACAGTGAATGTGGTGTCTCTTCTTTGACATACATTTCTGTCCAATATCTTTACAATTAGGAAGAAAAAAGTTAATGCATTTGTATACATACATACATTTTTATATTTCATTTTTTTCCAATTACCTTTTATTCCTTTTTATCACTTTCTCTACTTATTTTAAATCTATGAACACCCTTTCATGTCCCTCCATTTGTAAAATGGGTTCCATATTTTATAATATTCTAGTAGAACTTGGATCTTCGGAGTCTTCTCCAGGGCTCTAATCGCAGTTCCCCAGACAAATATCCACGGATTTTCTTTGACTTGGTTTCCTACCTTGCAGAGCACTTAAAGAGCCAAAAGAACTGAGCTTCATTTTCGGAGTGAACATAGAGCAGCGCCATCTGGACGGGATGTTTGTCTACAATTGCAGTCGGTTGATTAAGATGTATGAGAAAGTGGGCCCTCAGCTGGAAGGTGGCATGTGAGTCCCCCTGAGTCCTCCCCGTACCTTTACAATTGAAGGCCTCTTTTTAGAAGAAGTGGGACAGTCTCTTCTTGCTGTGGAAGAATTCTTTTTTTTTATTTCTGTGATAGAGAGAGCTGGACTTTATATTTTTAAAGAAAAACTTCTAGATTCCAGAAAACCAGATTCTTTTAACCACCATGTTACTAATTTCACAACAGCAGGGATTCCCTTAACAATTGTGGCAAGGAAAGTCATACAACGGGGCAGAACTCACTCAACATATTTCTCACTTAGTAACATAAATTGTGGTCGTACGTTGAGTAATTCAGGTCCATCTACTCCCAAGGCATTTCCCTATTCGTTGTCGTGGGGATCCATCTTTCCCGTATTTCTTCTCTTGACATTAAGTTGTTGGATTGGTGCCCGCAGATGTGACCCCATGTTCCTTCTCCGTAGGGCCTGCGGAGGGGTGGTTGGGGTAGTGGATGTTCCCTATCTCGTCCTGGAACCGACGCACAACAAGCAGGATTTTGCAGATGCAAAAGAATATCGGCACTTATTAAAAGCAATGGGAGAGCACTTGGCACAGTATTGGAAGGATATTGAGATCGGTAAGAAGTCCTATGGGGGTGGGGAGTTGGGGAAGGAATGGAGAAGCCCTATGAACATGGACACATTTGTTCATTTGTTAAAGACTCCTTTTTTTTTTTTAATTAAAAAACATCCAGCTCAGAAAGGCATTAGCAAATTTTGGGATGATTTTGGCTACCTGTCTGCAAACTGGAACCAGCCGCCATCAAACGAACTGCGCTACAAAAGGCGGAGAGCCATGGAGATCCCAACTACGATTCAGTGTGGTAAGTGGTGAACTGAAGTTTCCTCTACTCTGGGGCCCAAAGGCAGCTCTGTTGAAAAAAGCTGTCACAGCCAAATAGCAAAAATAGCAATAGACGGTGCTTTCCAGCCCTCTCTAAGTGGTTTACAGAGTCAGCCTCTGGCCCCCAACAATCTGGGTCCTCATTTTACCCACCTCAGAAGTACAAAAGGCTGAGTCAACCTTGAGCCGGTCAGGATTGAACTGCTGGCAGGGTCCCCTTGGTATGACGTCCTCTTTGAACAACAGTAGTGGACAATCTGAAGCCCCAAAAGCTTCTTGTAGTCTTAACGTTCAGCATGCTGATTGTATGTTATGTCCTCGTATGATAGATTTGTGTTTGAAATGGCGGACGCTCCCATTCCAGCTCAGCTCTGTGGAGCAAGAATACCCAGATACCTGGACGTGTGCCATGAACCCCGATCCTGAACAAGATAGGTGAGTAAGAATCAGAAAGCAGTTTAAATAATTAATTGCCTTTGCACCAGTTGGATCAACTTTAAGAATATTAGACAGAATCGAGAGAGAGAAAATAAAGCCCAGAAGGAACCAAATATAGCAAGTTGAAGTGTTTAAGAAATAAAGGAAGAGAAGAAATTATTAGCTCAATCTTATAGCTATACCATACCGTACACCATGGAGTGCGCTATTCCTCTCTCCATAAACATTCCAACAAGGTGTACAATTCATCTACTAGCTGTGATTTTTTTGTGTGTGTTTTTGGCAGGAGGGGTGCCTTTGAATAATTTGTATTGACTCCTGGTGATTGCCTGGTTAGGGTTAGTTGTGCTAATCATTGATGCTCAGAACCAAATACTAATCAATAACCACCTATGATGGATGTTAATACCTTGGGGAACCTGGTGTGTATTATATGGCAACCCTCATAACTCTGTGCATGGTACATTGGGATAATAATCAGCGTGCTAGTTTGCACTGTTATCTCTGCCTGCCCAAGGAACTCTGATGGAAGGAAGGAATCTGAGAAAGATTTTGGTAAAATAGTTAACCATGTGCAAGCATAGATCTGGATGCAAATCCATGGATTATAATACTAGAGTCACGGTGCTCAAGCTGTGTCCCCAGAAGCCCAGGGACTGTGAGAATCACTAACATACAGCTTTGTCTTCCGTTGTTTTAAATGCATTATTGCAAAACTAAATATAGGAAGCATATTAACAGGATCTGTGCTGATTTTTCACATTGGGAAGGGTTTCTTGGGTATCTGAAGTGTGAAGACCACCGTGATAAATGGAATCAGATTCAAATAAGCTGTGTGCTCTGTTTAATTCAAAGAAGGCCTGTGGTGTGAATCTTCATCTCATCATTTGTAACAGACCCCAAACATACACCCAAGACCTGTGTATGGTTTCCTTCACATTGCTGATCTTTCATTTTCCTTTTTCCTTCCTCTGACAGGTGTGAAGCTCCTGAGCAGAAGCAGAAGGTTCCCCTGAGCTTGTTGAGAAAAGAGAAAACACAGGAAGAGAAGCAGAAAGAGCTGACGGATAGAATTCGCCAGCAGCAGGAGAAACTCGAGGCCTTGCAGGTAAGTTTGCATGCTGGACTCTATAGCATTCTTCAGTCTGGTCTCCCGTCAGGTCAGTGGCTTCATTCTACCGAAGTATTTGCAGATGTCGGAACTCAAAGTCATCCATACACCCACATTTCTACGAACTACTACAAATCTTTTGATTCTACACTAATTAAGAAGCATATACACATATATAAGAGAGTACTTTAGAGAACCAGTTTGGTCTAGTGGTTAAAGTGCCAGCTAGAAACCAGGAGAATATGAGTTCTAGTCTCGCTTTTAGCCAGGAAAGTAGGCTCACTTTTAGCCAGGAAAGTTTGAACCAATCACTTTTACCCCAAGCCACACCCAGGGTTGTTGTGGGGATAAAAGAGGAGGAAGGAGTGTTTTTTTGTGTGTGTGGCCTTGAGTTAAAATAATAAAGGCAGGTAAAAAAATAAATACTTTATTCCACTTGCTCTGTCCAGAAAACTACCCCAATACGTTCTCATGCTGACCTGAAGAAACTGCCTCTGGAGGTCACCACACAACCTATGCTAGAGGTAAGTGCCCTCCTGCCACTGCTGTTCCCAGAATTGTCTTCTTCTGTTATACCCAAAGTAATCAGTTGGTCCTCTGGTTACAATGGCAATTGGGACCAGAATTTTCATCGCTAAATAATTTGGCTATCAAATATAAGGTCGCACAACTACATTGCTTAGTGATAGCAGAAAAAATATATTTAATCATACATATATTAACAGCAGCTAGAATTGTATTTGTTCAAAATTGGAAAAATGAAAAAAAAAATCCAGTAGAGGAAGAGGTGATCATGAAAATATTAGAATGTGCAGAAATGAATAGACTAACATTGGCAATTAAAGAACAAGAAGAAACTGAATATTATATGATATGGGATTTGTTTTATAAATGGTTGGAAGGTAAAGAAGTTAAATGAATACAAGGTAAAATGCATTAAGATCATTATAATGATAAGATATGTAAGGATGAATAGTTTTTAAAAAGGAGGGTAATCATAGCAAGAAATGTCTACTAATTATAAACATTTGCACAAGATTTCGACGCACTGTTTAACTGAAAGGTGGATTTGTTGTAACTACCGTGTTTCCCCGAAAATAAGACCTACCCTGAAAATATGACTCCACCAAAATAAGACCTACCCTCAAAATAAGACCTAGTGTGTTTTGGGAGCTAAAAATATAAGACAGTGTCTTATGTTAGGGGAAACACGGTATGCGATTTTGTTCGTGGTTTCAGTACATGAATAAATGTACATTGTTCTACATGAATATGGTAGTGTTTTTTTTATATATATATATATATATATATATATATATATATATATATATATATATATATAAATAAAGACTACCCCGAAAATAAGACCTAGTGTTTTTGGAGCCAAAAAATATAAGACAGTGTCTTATTTTCGGGGAAACACGGTATGTGAATCATGCTCACATGACCATGGAACATGCTACAGTGGCCAGAACGTTTTGAGGATCAATTGTTTAAGTATTGCACACTCACCTCAATCCTAACCTTTGAACGGTTGCTAGAAAGTGGTTTAAAAAAAAAAACTTACCTGTGTTTTCACGATATCCTGGCAGAATGCAGACCTAATGAGCAAATCCCAGCGGCCACGATCTCCCCCACTGCCAGATGTGATCAGGAATGCTCCACAAAGGCCTCCCGTTCCTCCATCTGCTTCCAGGCCCATCAACTCTCAGAAGAAGGGCCCCCTACCCCGGTCAGCCATCGGCTGCCCCAGACCACACAACATGGCGCACCAGGAAGAATCCAACCTTTCCAGGTTACAGTATCACCTGGAAGCTCCTCGGAAATGCTCCCCATCCACTTTTGTAAGGCCTCTCTCCAAATCTGCCTCTATTGGAAAGATGCCCCCCGAGCCTGTCCAGGAGACCAGAAGCCAGCAGAGGTCCCCCAGTCCCAAACACCTAAAGGTGATGCTTCCACCAAAGAAACCCGCCTTAATCAAGCCTGCCCAGGTGAAAAACCTTTTTCTGGAGAAAAAAAAAAAGTAATAATGGAGGGTTGGGGTGCTGCTTCCTTTGTGTGATGAATGCCCACTGCCTCTGTTTACGTAACATTCAAACTATTTCAAGGGCAACCTGTAGCTGTAATTCTCCTTTTTTTTTTGAAGTCTTTCCTACTCTCCTACTTTACAGTATAATTAGTCCTTGTTTAAACAACCAAAATTGGGATTGACAACTGGGTTGTTAAATGAAGCAGTTGCTTAGTGAAAAATCACGCGAATGTGATGAATCTTAGTTCAGCTTTCCTTTGCTTTGCAGACTTGCAAAGGTCATAAAATCACAGTTACTATTTCGGCACTGCCAAGTCTGTGGCAGTTGCTAAGTGAGAACTACCTGTAATATTTTAATAACATACTGTTTAATATGCGTTTATTAAATGTATACACTACCTGATTCCCAGCTAGTTAGTCAGACCTGCAGGAAGATGCTGTCAAGAGTATATATGGAGTTTGAAACCCCCAAAAAGCAGAGTGGTGGGCATTTTTTCCTGCTCACTTTGCACAGACAGTGTTTAAGATATGTAATATTTTTATACGCTGCCATTCTTAATCTTAACTCAATTCCGCTGTTGCTTGGAGGTGGGAAAAAAAACATGTTGACCATTAACAGGTATGATGCAAGTCTCTCATCTCTACAGGCTTCCAGTTCCCGGAAGAGAGGCATTAGCACAACAGAGGATGAAATGGAGGAGGAGGTCGGACTGAGAAAAGAGAGAAGGAAGCCAGGGAAACCCGTGACGGTCAAGGAAGAGAAGAAGGACTCGGGCGAGATGGTAGTGGAAGTAAGTGGGCCAGTCTGGGTAGAAGCAGAACCAGAACCCTGTGACTGTCCCACCTCCGTTCTGTTCCTTCCAGAGCTTTCACCAAGGTGGAAATCCCTTACAGGAGTGCACAGCATCCAGTCCTTGGGATGTTGCCGAAGGCCTGGCCAAAACATCTAGCAACATCTAGAATACTACCTGTGAATCCCTAGATTTCACTTAGTTGAGTTAACCAGGTGGAGTTCTGATGGTGATTACATTAGCCCAGTGACGGCGAGCCTTTTTGCCAAGATAACCTCAGAAATTCAGAAGATGCCTACCTTGGCTGTGCCAGCATGTCAGCTCCCTCTACCCTCTGAACCTTCTGGAAGTTGCTTCAGAGGGCTGAGCTCTTGCAGGCCTCTGAAAATCACGCCAGAATGTTTGTGTGATTTCCAGGGGCCGCACAAGAGCCAGGTCCTCTCGCACGGCTCCCAGAGGTTCACCATCACTGCGCTAGTCAGAAAGATCTGTATGGGGAAGACTTCACCCTTCCTTGGTAAAGTGCCAAGACACATACACCACGTTTCTGCCTCATGATTTTATTCTCATGTAGGCATGACTTAAAATATTCTTTATTAGTCCACCCAATTCCTAAATAACATAACATTGCCGTGGAGCAAAGTGATTCTCCCAATCAGCCTGCCATATTGCTACCTGAAATGAAGGAACCGTTGATAGAGTATAATTGTTGGAATGAAATAAATCGAAGTTGTGTTAGATTTTATGCAGGTATCAACATCAAGGCTGTTCCTGTCGGCAGCATAGGCTCCATACTAACGTATCTCATTTAGCTATAGCACAGGGCTGGCTGCACTTCTCTATACAGAGCAAGGTATGGCATTTCCACTTGTGCAAAAGGAAACTTAGGCTTTCGTTCCGGGTAGCATTCTGAATGTTTGGTCCGTAAAGTACATGATGAAGATGGCTGGTCTTGGAATATATTTGGCTTCTCTCTGCTTTCAGCTGACGGACAGTGCAGGAGAAGAGGAATTGGCAGAAATGAAAAGAGCACAGAAAGGTACTTTTGGCCTCTTGCACCTGCAGTGTTTTTAAAGAGAGGTAAACCATGCACAGATTATACCCACCACAGGAAAACACTTCTCCACCTCTTTCTGTTAACAGGGTGACTTAAGTGAGGAGCCTGTGGTTTTTCAGATGCTGCTGAATTTTAGTTCCTAGCCTGCCTTGTCCTTGGGGGAGGGGGCCCAGCAAGCTTTCCCCTTGAATCTCTGTCTCCTATACAGCACATGAAAGGAAGTGCCCTGGCACTGATAGCAGTTCTATCACACTAAAAAAAAAAAAAAGGATCGTGTGATTTGAACTTCCACCTTCTGTTGCAGCAGCTTTTTCATGCAAGAGCATAGAGAGCGCCAGAGTGCTTCCGGTTTGTCAGCCTGGGCTTTTTGCTGGTCTCTGAGCTGCCTCTCCCTTTCTGTGCCCCTCTCAGATAAAGGGGAGCACGTGGAGGTGAGAGTGAACAAGGAGTGGTTCACGGGCCGAATTACAGCAGTCGAAGTGGGCAAGCAGGTAGTCCGTTGGAAGGTGAAATTTGATTACGTCCCAACCGATGTTACCCCACGAGATCGATGGTAATTTTAAATGTATAGATTCTGGAGCGCTGTGGTGGGGGAGGGGCGTTGGGAGGCTGGAGCACTTCAAAGCTTTGCTTGATGAAGCAACTTGTTGGAAGCGTGTCAGATGACCCTGGGCGAAATGGCCTCTTTTGTTCTTCCTTCCTTAACAATGTTAGGTCTAGAACCGTGATGGCAAACGTATGGCAGCAGAACCATTTGTGCGGGCACACAAGCCCCAGCCAAACTTGCCTGCGCATGCACACGCCTCCCAGCTGATTTTTGGCCCGTTTGAGGCCTTTTTTGGCCTCCCAGAGGTTTGAGGGAAGCCTCCACAGCCTTTGTAGGCCAAAAACCAGGGCCGTTTCGTCACTTCCGGTATTTCCGGAAATACAGGAAGTGACAAAATGGGCCCATTTTTTGGCCTACAAAGGCTGCTGTAGCTTCCCTCCAGCCTCTGGGAGGTCAAAAAATCAGCTGGGAGGCGCGCTCATGCACAGTGCAGGTAAGGGGGCAGGGGGGGATCACAAGCACCTGCGCAGGGGGTGTGGGGGTGGCAGGCGCATTGCCTTCTGGGTGCTGGCACACGAGTGCATGTGAGTAATTTTCGGCACAGGAGCCCAAAAAGGTTAGCCTAAGAATGAGGGAGCTGTGCTCTGTAAATTGTGAGAATTATCAGCCTTTCCATTTTGACCCAAGAACAATGTCCAAGACCCGAGAATTTTTGAACTTAAGAATAGCCCATTCTGGACCAGATCGAAGACATGTCTTTTTTTTTCCTTTTGCATCACGTAATTACTAAATTACTTCCCAGGAGCCAGTGCAGAAAAATAACCTTCCGCATGTTGTTCATGCTTGTGTTGATTGATTGACACTATGTTGACATTTTTTTAAAAGTTGTGTTCCGTGTTTTAATAATTTTAGCTCTTTTGTCAGAGGAAAAAAAATGACGAGGCAGTTAACTTGGGAATGGCAGAGACTTGTGATGTGCCTGTTGCTCCCTGCAGGGTGGAGAGAAGCAGCGAGGATGTGCGGCTGATGAGGCCCCCGTCTCCAGAGCACCAAAGCCCAGACACGCAGCAGCAGGAGAGGCAGCAGCAGCAGCAAGGAGAAGGGCAGCAGCAGCAGACAAATGGTCCTTCTGAACCTTCTACCTCTGAGTCTGCCCGAATAGAGCCAGATACCACTGGACCCGGCAACAGCCAAGAGAACGCGGACTTGTTGGCCCAGTCCCTACGGTGAGTGCTCCCCTCCGTGTGGCGAAACCATTTGCCAACGGTAGTTATAATTCGGTCTCCCAGCATCTGTGCCGCCTTCTCATTTTGTGGTTCCTGAATAAACAGCAAGCAGCCATCCCAGTTTCATTTTTGGAACAGAGGTTGGCCGCGGTGTATTACCATTTAGTGTTTGCAATCGTTTCGGTTGGCCAATTTCTTCAACTTTTGTAATCTCTTCTGCTCGTGGGGAAGAGGAAGACACTAACCCCGTGATGGCAAACCTGTGGCACGCGTGCCACAGGTGACACACAGAGCCATTTGTGCGGGCACGCGAGCCCCAAACTTACCTGCACTGCGCATGTGCGCCTCCCAGCTGATTTTCGGCCTGTTTGAGGCCAAAAAGCAGGCCTTCCAGAAATAGCGCAAGTGCCAAAACAGGCCCATTTTTCATCCTCCAAAGGCTGCAGAGGCTTCCCTCGAGCCCCTGGAAGGGCGAAAACTGCCTCAAATGGGCCGAAAATCAGCTGGGAGGCACACGCATGCACACTGGGGGGGTTGCACACACATGCGCAGGGGGGGTGGGGCGCATTGCATTGTGGGTGCTCGCACGCGTGCTTTCAGCACACCACAACAAAGGTTCGCCATCACTGCACTAACCGCATTAATAATATTTGTAGCTCAGGGTTGACATGACAGCTGTCAAGTAAACAAAGCCCCAATCAAGAAACCGCCAAAGAAGCCAACAGCAAACAGCCCAACCAAAGAATCTCTAAGACCGTCCCCACCTACACTGACGGGGCAAACTACCAGAATGTAAGCTGACAGCAAACTGCACTCCCTAGTAGCACTGATGATGTTACCTGGTCAGGTCATGAAACGTCTGCAAGGAAACAAGCCAGCTCAGAGAGCACTAAAGACCCCTCACCAGACACATTGAATGCATATTTGGATTGATTGACTTACTATGTGCCATCAAGTTGGTGTCAATTCAGCAATCCCATAAATGAACCCTCTCAAAGGGTTTAGCCTTTCCCCAACTTGGTCTTCCAATGGCACATCCTTCGTCACTGTACAATAATTGAATTTATGTACCTTGCTGGGTTGTCCTCTTGTCTTTCTGTCTTCCCCAGCATTAAAGACTTGTCAATAAAGCTGGGCTTTTGCATACTTAATGAAAAGGAAGAAGAGTTAAATGTTTGAATTCTATACCCAGTATCATTTTCTATGCTTTTTTGTGTGTTGTTAACTGCACACTTCTGCTATGCATTTGCCTGTCTTTTCTTCGCCCGTAGGAATTGCTTGCGTTATTTCCCCCAATTTTCCCGTCTCCAAGAAAGATTTGACTTCCATGAGCTCACAAGAGTTGGTGGCATTCCCTTTGGTGAGTCCTCTGTTCAGCTGATACATTCTCATACGATAATCAGTTAGTTCCCCAGATACATTCTGGAGCTGTAGATTTTAAATACCGGTCGCCCTGTGCGAGCACACAGGTTGGGACTCCTCGGGGTGCCGTCCGCACGACAATGTCGGCTGGCGGTGACCCGGGGAAGGGCCTGTTCTGCATTGGCCCCCGCCTTATGGAACCAGCTACCCGCTGAGCTCCGGCTGGCTCCCGATCTCTCCTCTTTCCGGCGCGATCTAAAAACCTGGCTGGACTGATCTCCTGGGGAGAGGGTGGGTTTTAAATTCGATTTTAATTCGGTTTCATAGTTGTATTTTGGCTTGTCTAGTTTAATTTCTTTTTAAATAATTTATTGTTCTGTGTTTTTTATCTATGAGCCGCCCCGAGTCCTTTCTGGAGAGTGGTGGCATACAAGTCTGAATGAATGAATGAATGAATGAATGAATGAATGAATGAATGAATAAATTTTTGGAATCAGAAGTTTGGTATCACCATCTCCTTTAATATTTGTGGAATAAGTTCCTAAAACAGGAGCAAAATAGCAAAAAGAAAAAGAAATTAGAATTTGAGTCCCTGCATTAAAATCCATGGGTTATTTATAGAAGGTAATTAAATTATACATATCCCTCTCCCCAAAACTCCACATAATTTTAACCTGTTATTCAACATTATGTGATAAAATGCCGGCCGCCCTGTGCGAGCACATAGGCAAGGACTCTCTCCCGCCGGCGGGCCAATGCCGGCTGGCGGTCGGCGGCAGCCTATTCTGTCGCAGCCCCTGACCTCTGGAATCAACTGCCCTTGGGACTCCGCCTGGCCCCCGACCTCCGCACCTTCACCGTGATTTAAAGACCTGGTTATTTGACCAACCTGGCTGTGACCCCTTCCTGGGGAGGGGGGGGGAGACAGGTTTTTTAATGTTAATTGTGTAAATTCGTTTTTAGTATCTTGGGCTTGTAAATTAGTTTAATTGTTTTTTAAGTATTTATTGTTCCTGTTTTTATTGGAGCCACTGAAGTCTTCGGAGATGGGGTGGCATACAAGTTCAAATAATAAATAAATAAATAAATAAATAATAATCAGGGTTACTTCGATTGGAAGTACAGTTGTTTAGTTTTCTTCCTCTTCTTGCTTGGAGCAAATTGAAGTTCTTTTTGCCTTGCTTCCTTGTAACCCTTGGGGTGTTCTCCTCCGTATCTCCCTTCCCGCAGAAAGAGTACTTTAAACAATATGAGATAGGCCTGCAGAACTTGTGCAGCTCCTATCAGACGCGTGCAAACGGTCAGATCCAAGCCTGCGAGGAGAAAGTCCACGTCCTGGAGCAGAAGGTCAGAGAGACAAACGAGAAGCTTCAGAAACTGAGGACGAACATCGTTGCTCTGCTCCAGAAGGTACAAGAAGTAAGTTGGAACCTGGATTGTCTCTGGCTTTGAGCTCTTTCTCGAGAGGTGCAAAACCAACTGTTCCCAGAGCTCTCCAATCAAATCTTTATTATGATCAAAAATCAGCAGAGATTTTGCACATGGATCACAGCCGATAGACCGCTTTGAATCGCCTTTTCTCTTGAGATGCTTCTAGTAATCAGGAGTGACAAGAATTACAGTCTTAAACATTGCACAGGAGCAACTCCAACTCCTGTTAACTAATCTCAGCTTAGGTTCTCAGAGCGTTGTTGTCTGCCAAATTCTCTATTGTGTTTTTTGTAATTACTAAGGGTCACTGCTGGAGTGTTTTGCTCGTCAGAGGGACGTTATATGGACTAAAGTTTTTTCCTGCTGTTTTTAGGATATTGATTTCAATTCAGATGACGAACTGGATGCTTACATTGAGGATCTCATTACCAGAGGAGATTGATGAGCCCAGCTGCAGCCTCTGGGAGAAATCAGAAAGTAACATGGTTACTTTGTCCTCTGGGTCTCTCCGGTAGGTGTAGAACAAGCAGCACGGCCTGCCGGCGGAGCTGAAGCCAGGGATTTAGAGACGTGTGTCCCTTATAGAATATGTCAGTGTAGAATACGTTCGTATTTTCTCTTTTATATAATGAAATTAGCAAGTGTACTGCTAAGGTTTCTAATCTTTTGTTTATAAATATTTGTTTAAAAAACCCCAAAAATATAATGGTTCATGGAACAAGCTTTATTTATAGTTTGGATGGGTTCATTTTGAATGTTGATAAAAGTTTAAGCTGCAAGAAACTACTGTTCCCCATGGAGGAATGTGCTGGAGAAGCACATTAACGGGAGTTTGTTTCTCTCTTGGAAGGAGAAGGAAATTAACATGAAGGACGGTGTAACAGAATTGTTTGTTATAATTGGAGAAACATATTTTTCTGACAGCAGGAGGGGGTATTGTCGACCAGAACACCAGTTTGTGGCTCGCCTTTGCATTTGTGCTATTTGGAAGTCTTCATAAATTTGGCCACTGACACATGGCCACAATTGGCACGCTTCATCTGGAGCTGACCGGGTTCTTCATCTTAAACTGGGGAAGGGGGGATTTAATCTTGCTGGTTTTTGATCCTTGCCCTGGTATAAAAAGCTGGAAGCTAAAATTGTACGTTACGCCTCTTTAGTCTCTGAACTGGAGGGAAACCAAGGAAGTGAACTCTGCTCTTGAAACTAGCAGAAATAGGAAGGAAAATCATCTCAAACGCCTGAAAAGCTGTCTTTGCTTCAGTGATGGCAATGCCCATCAGAAAAGAGAATTTTGGGAAGAGATGGGAGCAAAATCCATTCTTGGTTTGGTAAGATGTGTCCCATGTTAGATATTTTTATAAAAGAACTAATAGTTTATTCCATATTAATATCAGTGAATTTATTACAGGACTGTCTGTGTTTATTACAGGGCTGTCTGTGTTCGTCCATGGTTGACCTAACCATCATTTATTTGGCTAACTGAGTTTTCCGGTTTGGCACAGTGCATCGAACCTTTCATTATATTTCAGCCTAGATTGCTGAAATGCCAGGGGTAAATTCTACGTGTCATGCAAACCAAGGTTTTCTTTTGGTTCCTCCCACCCCAGAGTTCAGACAGCCCTGTTCTCAACTGACAGGTGGCTGAATGTATTGGAAGCAAGCTTGGATTCTGCCTTGGGTGTCACTCCAGGCCAAATGCAATGGGTTGTTGAATTTGTTGTGTAAGGAACTTTCAGAAGGAAGAGTGGGCAGTACACAATGAATTCCATAAACACACACACACACACACACACACCCTTTCATCTTCCAGCTATTTTCCAACAAAATATTTTTTGACAAGGAGGCTTTCTGCAGGCAAGCACAGCTGACCGAAAGTCACTATAACACCCAAGCTGAATAAAATGCAGGGGAATTTTTGAATCCAGTCTTGACTTTTGCTGCTGCCTTTAAAAAGAGAGCTCAGGCACAAACAGGAAAAGAGGCTCTGTCTCAGAGGAGTATCTAGCAAATGTTCAAGGACTGCAAAGTCAACACTGAGCCTGCAGCTGCTAGAAGCATCTTAAGAGACATGGAAAAATAAACTCTTCCTCAGCTCTGATTAAGATGGCAACATCACATAGTAGCTGCCAGTGGGCCCCTCCGAAACAAAGGGAAACGGATCTTTTCATACAGAATTGTGCAGAAACTTTCATTTTCAGGCAGCCATATCCTTCAGAGTCACTTAGTCAACGCTCTTTGATGAGACAGCTCTTGCCGACCTGGGCTTTCTGCAAACTTGGGAGAATGGGGACTTGAAGTGGCTGAAGGTTGATTCCCATTCTGCTTCCGTGAGAAGTGAACATCGCAAGCAATCCTTTGCAGGAGCGGAAACAACAGGAGCAATATGGCACCTCACATCAGACTGAGGGTGCATTTCTCTTCCTTATTTTGGGGGAAAGGACACACAGTTCAGTGGGCTAGCTGAACACATCGGAGACCAGTTAGCAAGCAGCTTTTTAGCACAAGGTGCTCACGTCTGACGAAAGAAGTGTAACCCTGGTGCCATTTCTGAGGTGGCCACAATCAACGCATTTATCAAATTTATATGAAGAGTTCTGATTAAGCTCTCAAGTTCTAGAGATAGTTACGAACAAGAACGGGCAACCTACATTCTGGAGTTACACGCAGTTGATTCCTGAAATTCCTTCAGGTGACACCAGATGAAAAAAATACCATCCTCCTGTCTCTACGTTGCAAGTTACTGTGGTCTAATGTGCTCCACCCTATCTTACGAGTGGTGACAAACAGCCATTGCTGGATCTTGGTTTACAACCCTCTCCATCCTCTTAATATTCCCGATGACCATCAGTAGCTCCTTTGATACCTGCCCTCACGTTGCACCTTTCCCCTCCTGGCCAACCCACCTTCAGTGCAAAGTTTGAATGCAGCTTTAGCCGAAACGAGATCCTCTGGGATATATGGAAGGCGACTCGATCCATAATCCAGCTATATTATGACCCAGCTTGTTTGGTGTCCCGGAAGCCGGTCCGTCTCTTGTATCTGGAAAGCTGGTCTGGAACCCAGCGCTTCCCGTCAAGGAGGCAAGAAATTGGGAGCTGTGTAATCCCAAGCATCTGGAGAGCTTGTAATTTTTGAAATCTGCCGTAGGCCTTCCTATCAGCAGTCCGATGCAATCTATTAAGTTCCCCTAGGTGGATCCAGGAGATACTTCTCCATCCCTTAATGGCTGACTCTCTCCTAAAGTCTCCTTCCAGCTGCTAAGACGTTCCTTCCCCCACTCCCTTCCCACCACCCTTATCACTGTGCTCCTTTTGTGATGGTGGTGGTGGTGGGCTCTTGCCAAGGCGGTGCAGCTGCTTAGATCGGCGCCTGGCTGATGAAAGGACCTTCATGAAAAACCAGGCAGCTGAGACGATACATTGTCCAAACTGCCAGCTTCCCCCCCAAGACCTGAGCTCAGCTGCGGTGCCTTTTGGGGGTACCCCCTCTACCCGCAGGGCACCCCGTTCCCTGGACAGTCTCCATTGCAAGTTGGAGGGTGTCTTATCCCCTGGCACCCCCTGCCCAGGTGTGCTGTGTAGGCCTTCCTGGAGAGAGAACAGCATTCTGTTCCTAGTCCTCCACTGTCTAGAAGCCCCCTTTCCCTTTTACGAGATAAGAAAACCACAGCTGTTGGCTCCTCTTCCTCTTGCCAAGGAACTGGGGACACGCAGTTCGTGTCTGGGGCTGAACCCAAAAGGCTGCCAAGTTTCCTCTTGCCTTGTGACACTGAAGCCTTGTCATCTTTCTCTTGGTCCTGGCAGCTCTACCTTGGCTCCCTTGGGGAGATGCCCTGCAGATGTGGGACAGGGCAGCTTCCCAGGAGAGGCACAGAACAATACGGCTTTGTGCTGTCTTCCCATGGGTTCTCCCAGCCTCCCCATTTCCCTGGCTCAGGTCAGCCGTGCGGCACCTCTCTTCCACAAGAGCTGCTTAGGAGTTCGGTTCAAACCTGGTTAAGCGTGAAGCTGAATGACAGCAGCAGAAGAAGAAGTCTTCAGTCAGTTGCATTCAAAACCATCCAGCCTACTTGTGCAATATATTTTGTTAGCCAGGCTGGGGAAACGGGAATTTGGATGCAACCAATCTAGGATGGAGGGCCTTCCCAATCAAACCATCTCTAGATTTTATTTCTTACTCTTTAGAATTGCCTAACCAGCAAGACATTCCGAGAAAGCTGGAGGTTGGAATCCAGGCTTTGGGGTTACACACAGGCTGGGAAAAGCTGCCATGCAATATTTTGGGACACGGAGTGTGTGTATGTCCAAGATAGTGTGATTATTCGGAGATGCTAAAGGAGTACAAAACGGATGGTTTTTTTTTTTTCATGTCCTTATCTGACATCTTTATCCCTTTCCCTCAAAATAAGTGATGACCGTCATTGGAAGGAGCAGTTCTTAGAAATTAATGCTACAGAAATACCTTTGGGGAATTAGATCTGGATCTTTTTTTAAGCCTCTCTTTATTTGTCTACCTTAATATTCCCTCCCTCCCTCCCTTAACTGTCTCACTTAGTAACAGAAATTTTGGGCGCAATTGTGATCATACGTATCTCTACTGTCACTTTTAAATTACTGATGATATTGGAGTTGGATTCATGTACTAAGGGCAATTCATGAGTCCTTGCATAATTTTACCCCAATCACTGACCAATCCTAGCTGAGAAGTCCTATTGGGCTTCTGTTGCTGGCACCTAGCTGCTGGGATGAAGGTGGACAGGTGACAAAGAGGCTGTCATGAAAGGGAGGGGTCTGTGTGGGGTGAGAAGAGCTGAGGCCCTTGTCCCAGGTAGCAAAGGTACTAATAGTTGCACAGAGAACACCAGGGATTAAAGGTTCAAATAACCGGGGTTTTCTGACCGAGAGTTTTCTGACTATTGAACCAAGAGTTGAACGCAGGAGGGAAGATTCCAGGAGGTTTAGAAAGAGGAGTTTGCTTTCCCTGCTCCAAGGGGGGGAAAGGGGGGGAGAAATCAGCAGAAGTAGCAGGCAAGGAAATGTGATATAGATTTATAGACTTTTGGAGAGAAAGTAGGAATTGTTTGGCTCATAATGAGAGCATTCAGGATCACAGAAGTGAATTGTGCAAGTGACCAAACTCGGATCCTTTACAAAGGGTGCATGGTTGGCTTGCGGAATTTCAAATTAGCATGGGAACAGCAACGGTTACGGGCTTCCATGAGTTTTTTTTGTTTTAGAAAGAATGGGGGCAAATTCATGAGAACATCCAAAATTACCCAAAATAGTTCATTACATTGGCAGTCTCGCCAGATTTATAAAGAGGAGGACATACATTAGCCCAGAACATCACCTTCCTAAGCTTCACACCGAATTTCCATAACCTTCAGCTAGTTCCTTAGGTTGTGTTGGCAAAATAAGTTGCAGTTGCAGAAAGACTGCCTTTGTAGATATTACACTAAACATTCTGGGATAATCTCTGGTTTACTCTGTTGTCAAAATCCAATGATTGTTTTGCATGTTGTGCAGCAATTATCACTTAATCCAAATATTACTACTTGGTTTCAAACATGTTATCTTGTCAAGCTCGGTTTAGCAGGTGTCCTAAGCAAGATCTGATTTTATTTTATTTTTTTAACAAAAATACATCTCGATCGGGGTGTGGCAGCAGCCCAAAAAAAGGCACAGATTCAAAATCACGTGAAGTATTAGTACCACTCTATAAAACCTTAGGAAGACCACCTCACCTGGAGTACTGCATCCAGTTTTGGTCATCACCTTACAAAACAGATGTTGAGACTTTGGGAAAAGTGCAAAGAAGAAGCCAAAAAGACTAAAACATGAACGGTTGCAGGAATTGGGTTTGGCTACTCTAGTGAAAAGGACTGGGGGGGGGGACATGATAGCAGTGTTCCAATACTTTCCAAGGCACCTGAAGGCAGGACAAGAAACGATGGAAACTGAACAAGGAGAGATTCAACCTGGAAATGAGGAATTTTCTGACAGGACAATTAACCAGGAGAACAACTTGCCACCAGAAATCGTGGGTGCTTCATCACTGGAGGTTTTTGTGAAGAGATTGGACAGTTTAGTTTACTTTATTGTCATTGCACATCGTACAAGGAAATTAAATACCATCTTTAGTGTACAGTTTATGACTGTGAAAATAAACACAAGCACCCATCCCTCACTCCACACACTGAATTGAAGTTGAAAATCGAAAAGCCACTTGTCTCCTGCTTGGGGTGGGGGGGCTGGACTAGAAGACCTCGAAGGACATCGGGCTGCTTCTCCCCACCTGGACGAAGTTTTCCCCCTCCCGCTTTTTCAAAACCGCTAGAAAAGAACCCACTCTCGTTTTTTTCCCCTGAAGAAACAGACTTTTATTGGGTACAGGGGGAGTGTTGCCCACCGCAAGGACCTGCCCCAAAACGGTGAGTTCCCGGGTCGCGAGAAGAAAAGAAGAAGGAAAAAACAGTCCGAAGCCAGGGAAGGGAAAGTCTCAAGACGGAGGGATGGGGGGCGGTCCAGGCGGGCGCCGGCTTGGCGATCCCAGCCGAGTCCCGAAGCCGGGAGACGCGCGACCGTTTCTACACCTTGGTGCCCGAGGAGGGCAGCTCCGACTTCTGGGTCTGGCCGCTGAGCGTGGACGAGACGGAGCCGGCGGGCCCGCGGCGCGGCGAGCGCAGTCCGAGCAAGAGCAGGCACTGGGCGCGGAAGCGGCCGTCGAAGAAGGCGTAGAGGAAGGGGTTCAGGCAGCTGTTGACGTAAGCCAGGCAGGTGGCGTAGGGGTGCAGGCGCAGGATCAGGTCCAGCCAGGCGCAGGGCAAGCTCAGCAAGCCCACCCAAGCCAGCACGTAGAGGCTCTTCAGCAGGTGGAACGGCAGCCAGCACAGGGCGAAGACGGCCACCAGCGTGACGATGATGCGCAACAGCCGCCGGCGCTGCCGGCTCTCCTCCTTGCGGGCGCGCCGTTGGAAGTGGCGGCTGACGGCGGCGCCGATGCAGCAGTAGCAAAGCGTCAGCAGCAGCAGCGGCACCACGAAGCCCAGCGCCGTCGTGGCCAGGCTCAGCGCCGCCAGCCAGCGGGCTGCCTCCTCGGCGCTGCCGGCCAAGCCGCTGAAATCCATGTCGCACTCCACGGCCGAGCCGTTGCCCCCGCGAGGGCTCAGCCGCGTCTGGCGCAGCAGCAGCGCCGGCAGCGCCAGCAAGCCGGCCAGGAGCCAGACGGCGGCCAGCGAGAGCAGCGTCCAGGTGCGCGGCCGCGGGGACGCGCAGGAGGAGGAAGAAGAGGAGGAGGAGGGAGGCCGGCCGGCCGAGCGCGGCAGGGCGTGCACGATGGCCAGGTACCGCTCGAAGCCCAGGCAGCCCAGGCAGAAAGCCGAGGCGAACATGTTGAGCAGCACCAGGTAGCTGCTGAGCTTGCACAGCGCCGAGCCGAAGGGCCAGTGGAAGCGCAGCGCCGTGTAAGCCGCCCACAGCGGCAGGGTCACCACGAAAGCCAGGTCGGCGAGCGCCAGGTTGCCGATGTAAGCGTCGGCCGAGCGCCGTTTGCCCGGCGGGCCTCGCCAGACGGTGAAAATGACCAGCCCGTTGCCCGACAGGCCCAGCACGAAGACCAGCATGTACAGCACGGGCAGCAGCGAGAAGGAGAGCTCCCAGTCCGTCTCGGCTTCTTCCCAGGGGCAGCCCCCCGGCCCCCAGACCTCGCTCCAGTTGCTCGGAGGCTCCTCGTCGTAGTCGTAAAAGGGGCCCTCCATCCCGCCGCTCTGCTGCCCCTCCGACCGGCCTCCGCTCAGCCAGGCTGGCTGGAGAGGGGGGCGCCGGTGCGTTTAAAGAGGGCTCCGAGCCTGACCCCGCCCTTTGCTGAAAGGGGGGGGGGTGAAAGCCCTTGGCAGGGAAGGGGGGGGGAACCCACAGAGACAATACCTCCATTAGCCTTCCCTCCTTCAGAGGTGGGAAAAATGAGGACCCAGATTGTTGGAGGCAAGAGGCTGGCTCTGTAAAGCGCTTGGAGAGGGCTGGGAAGCATTGTGAAGCGGTCTATAAGTCTATAAGTTGCATCTCTCTCTCTCTCTCTCTCTCTCTCTCATCTATCTACCTATCTATCTACCTATCTATCTATATATATCAGCTCGATACCCGTGCTTCACTACAAAACTATGCGGTCAGGCTTAGTTTTGGGGGAAGAAAATAAGGGGGGAAAATTCTGCCTCTGTTCAGCTGGGGAGGGGGAGTAGAACTCCTTAGCATCAGAGCGTGTTAATACTAATAATATACGAAATACTAAATGTTCTGATGGTCATTTCGAAAAATCCTTTCTTAGTGAGCCCCTAGAAGCCGAGAGGAACATACGTGCCAGGTTTCAAGTTTGCAGGCTTTACAGTTCTGGAGATTTTGTGATGATGCGTGACATCTCTCTCTCTCTTTCTCTCTCTCCCTCCCTCCCTATCTCTATTGATCTATTGCTCTATCGTTCTATCATCAGAATGCAGTATTGCAGGCTGACTCTGCCCACAAGCCAGGAGTTTGATCCTGACCAACTCAAGGTTGACTCAGCCTTCCGTCCTTCGGAGGTGGGTAAAATGAGGACCCAGATTGTTGGGGGCAAGAGGCTGACCCTGTCAACCGCTTAGAGAGGGCTGGAAAGCACTATAAAGCAGTATATAAGTCTAAGTTCTATTGCTGTTAGGCCAACTAACGTTTTCCCAAGTTGCTGTGAGTTCTGGTGCTCTTTTTTGGGTGGGGACAATCGGAACCCACCCCCAAAAATAGAGCCCTTCTCTGTGCCACCGTCTCTGGGCATGCAAATGAGCTGTGCAGGTGCCAGAGAAGGACCCAGCCAAAAGAAGGACTTGTTGGAAAGAGGAGCCAGGAAGGCCTGCTCAAACCTTCAATTCGAATTCTGGGCTTCTGAAATGACTGTGAGGTTGTTGTTGTTGTTTTGGTGGTGGGTGTTCATTGGGTGTTCTGGCTGGAGACACCCACCAAAAGATTTTTGGGGGCTGCCAGCTCCAGCTGCAAAAACCCAGATGGCTGGACTAATGGCTGAAGGGAGCTCATGGATGCCTTCAGGTGGCCGTGCTGATCTTTGCAACCCAGGCTGGTCTCCCACCTGGGCCCTGGGTTGCAACGGCTGTCGCTGCACACACCCTCCCCTCCCCCTGCACACCCCTCCCTGAGACACAAAGAGGGTTCAGAACCCCAAGAAAGGCACAAGGATGTTCCTGTTGCTCCTCTGCTAGCCTCTGTGTGGGAATTTTCCAAACCGGATGCCCCATTCATTCACCAGGGCACAAGCAATAGGGCTGGGACCCCCCCTCCCATCCCCGTGAGAACCCCTCAACAAGAGGCTGTAAATCCTCTCCCCCCCCTTCCACCATTCCAGCAGAAATGGAACGATGCCACAGACCCTCCCTCTCAGCATTGCAGAGCTGCACACCGAGACGGTCCTCTAATTATGTCCCGTCTGCAAATTGAGGAGTAGTGAGGAAAAGAAGAGGGACCTTCCATTGGGATGCTTAGTGTGTCCTCCAGTTGGGTGAGGAAGAGAAGGAGGGTGGAGGAGACACCTGCTCAATTAAGCTCCCCCCCCCCCAAAAAAAAAAGTTGTTGATGCCATTTTTCTAAAGCTCTTTCTCTCACCCTGGGCAGCGTGAAGCTTTGTGGGCTTCAACTCCCAGAATTCCTGGCTGGGGAATTCTGGGAGTTGAAACGGACACATCTCCAAGCTGCCAAGGGTGAGAAACTCTGTCCTAAAGGTAAATGAATCACCACACACACCTAAGGATGCTGTTTTGATGCCAGCTCCTACAAGAAAGAGACTTTTAAGAGTTGATCCACCCGCCCACCCACCTGCAACTCCCATGGTTCCCTGCCAGTCTGCCCGAAATCCCCCTGCTTGTTTGAACCAATGAAACAAGAAAAAGAACCTCCTCCATTTAAAACAGCAACACCTCCCTCCTAACAGGAGGGCGGACGGTCAAGTCACTTTTTCCAGTGCCATCCTAACTTCCAGCCATCACTAA
>CM019165.1:2991806-3045128 GCA_009733165.1 Naja naja
TCGGCACTGCAATTCTCAGATTCTCTGCTGATATGGGAGACCTGCGCGATGGAAGGCGATAAGCAGAGTGTCAGTCCTGGCCTGCAAAAACAGTGGCACTTCCTTGCAGAAAAAGGAAAACTGAGCCCCTTTCCCCCCACTTTAGGAGGCGAGGCCCATTTCTAGGGAATTCCCCCGGGATGTTGGGGCTCCTTTGGCTGGAGCGTGTGAACCTCTGCGAGGGGAATTCCGATTCTTTTCGTCAAGTGGGAGAGCAAAGAGGGAAGCAGGTTTCGCCAGGACTCTCAATCGCCGCAAGATATATAAACACAGAATCCACATTTAAAAAGAGAAAAATTAGATTTGTGTCCCTTGCGCCCGTCGTTCGTTTCCAGAACTCCCCTCTGCTTGCAAAAATCACTTTGCCAAAGGAGTCTCAGACACACTTCAGCTCACTTTTGTGTAAAACACAGCTTAATAACACAGAATTTCCCACACTCAGAAACTTGTTCGGGCGTCTAAGTGCAGCTCTCCTTTCACTGTGGCATAAAAGTAAAAAGTTGAGGTTGTTGTTATCTTCTATTAGGATAGAACAGAATTATAATTTAGAATAGGAATAGGAATAGGAAAAGAACAGACTAGACTAGACTAGACTAGACTAGAATAGAATAGAATAGAATAGAATAGAATAGAACAACACAGTTGGAAGGGACCTTGGAGGTCTTCTGGTCCACCCCCCTGCTTAGGCAGGAATCCCTACACCAGACAAATGGTGATCCAGTCTCTTCTTAAAAACTTCTAGAGAGAGTTGGAAGTCGGTGCCTTCTCTCTTTTTCCTTCTTTACTCTATATTTTATCTTTTTCACTCTCGCCCCCAGTTTTCTATTACTTTTTTTAAAAAATTCTTTGTATTTTATTTATTTATTTATTTATTTATTAATTGCTTATATGCAGCCCCTCTCGAGGACTCATGGCTCACACTAAAATAGAATACAACAATAAGTTACTTAAAAATATATTAAATTAAAGCCGAATTAATATTAGTATTATTATTAAAACCCCAAAATTAATAAACAACCCCAAGGGTCAACACTGCCCAGATTGTAAAACAGCCAGGTTTTAGCTCATGGAAGGTCTTGAGTCGAGGAGCCAGCGGCTCCAGCGGAAGAAGATTCCATAGAGTGGGGCGCCACAGAATAGGCCCTCCCGGGTCCCCGCGACATTGAGTGCGGAGGGCAGCCGAGACCCCACCTGTGCACGCCGGGGCTGGTATTTGAGGCTGGGAGAAGTCGTTCTCGTAAATATCCTGGACCCATGCCATGTAGGACTTTGAATGTTAAAACCAAAACCTTGCTATACTTTATATACCAAGGGTCTTCAAACTTGGCAAGTTCAAGACTTGTGGACTTCAACTCCCAGAATTCCTGAGCTTGACATGACTGGAGGAGGAATTCTGGGAATTGAAGTCTTAAACTTAGCCAAGTTTGAATACCCCTGATCTATCACCTATCACCTATCTATCATCTCTCTCTCTCTCCTACCTACCTACCTACATATCATCTATCTATGTATGTATGTATCTATCATCTATCACAAGGGTCTCCAAACTTGGCAAGTTTAAGACTTGTGGACTTCAATTCCCAGAATTCCTCAGCTAACCTGGACTGGAGGAGGAATTCTGGGAGTTGAAGTCCACAAGTTTTAAAGCTGTCAAGTTTGAAAACCCTTGCTTTATACATGAATAAAAATATATTTTAAAAAGCGAGAGAGATCGGGATGCTGGCTGCAGGAATTCTGGGAATTAAATTCTACCTGAATAAAACTTATGGAGGTTGAGAAAGGTCACTCTAGGGCCAACGGAGGACACAATTTCAAATAATTTCCATGCCATCCCACCCCACAAATCACTTGGACAAGCTCGGATTTGTCTTTCCAAGGGCTCCCCCTGACCTCCATGTACAGCCAAATATGAGTCCTTCATTCCTCCAGGGAAACTATTCTTATACCTGCCACAGGTAACAATGAGAACACCTGATAGCAATCTCCCCCTGTAAACCAGGTGTGACAATTTTACTACAAGTAAAATTTACAAGTTTTCCCCAATGGGCATTAAAGGGAAAAACAACAACCACCAACCACCCCACAACCTTCTAATTTCTACAAACACCCCCAGGGCAGGCCGGTTCCTGCCCCTATTCAGGAAGGTGATGGGATTTTAATTAACAGTTAACTCAGGTGGAAGCTGCCATTATGCAATTCCTGGCACTTAATTTCCTCTCCCCCAAAGGAAAAGAGATAACCCTTCCAACCCAGAAGGAGGAGTCCTGCAGAAGATGGAGGAAAATTGCTTTTGGCCAGAGTGGGTGGCCTGTTCCTGTAGGAATGCTCCTATTTCATAGAATTAGATTAGATTAGATTAGAAATAGAATAGGAATGGAGAAGGGGAGAAGGAAGGAGAACAGAATAGAATAGAACAGAATAGAATGGAGAAGGGGATAATAGAATAGGAATAGGAATAAGAATAGAATAGAATAGAATAGAATAGAATTCTTTATTGGCCAAGTGTGATTGGATACACAAGGAATTTGTCTTGGTGCAAATGCTCTCAGTGTACATAAAAAGAAAAGACATTTGTCAAGAGTCAAGAATCATAAGGTACAACTCTTAATGATAGTCATAGGGTACAATAGAATAGAATAGAAGGATATAGGAATAGAATGGGATGGGATAGAGAATAGAATAGAAAATAGAATAGAAATAGAATAGAATAGAATAGAATTCTTTATTGGCCAAGTGTGATTGGACACACAAGGAAATTGTCTGAGAGCAAATGCTCTCAGTGTACTTAAAAGATACATTCGTCAAGAGTCAAGAATCATCAGGTACAAAACTTAGTAATAGTCATAGGGTACAATAAGCAATCAAATCATACTAGGAAACAGTCAATATAAATTGTGAGGATACAAGCAACAAGGTTTACAGTCATACAGTCACAAGTGGGAGGGGATGGGTGATAGGAAGGATGGAATCTTGACTTGTGGATCATCTTGACTTATGGGTGGGTTAGATGTACAGTAATATCCTACAATGGTCAAAGAGTTGGTCTCCTTAGGATGAACTCACTGGAATGCACTGGGTCGCGTCGTGCTAAGCCACGGGTGGTTAAACGTTGGTCTTCCCAACTGAACAAAAGCATCGGGCAAACCACAGCTTCAATCAGCAATCCTCACCCTTGGCAGCTTGAGGGTGGGGATATATATATTTTACTCTACTCTACAATACTCATTTCTATTTCTATTTCTATTCCTACTGGTATTGTATTGTATTCCGTTCTATTCTATTCTGTTTTAATTCTATTCTATTCTATTTTGCGAGCTTTTTAAACACAAGCGCAAAGCGGCATGGGACGTTTCTCTGGTTTTCTTTTTAGTGTTTCTTGAAAAATGCATCATCCCGAAAGGATCTTAGCTGCTGCTTTCTTCCTTCCCTGGAGCAGATGGGTACTGAAGTCCTTGGAGGATAGGTAGGTTAAATTCCCCCTCGTCCTTCCAATATTTGAGAGGTTGCCACAAAGAACAGAAGGTCAACTTATTCTCCAAAGCACCAGAAGGCAGGGCAAGAAAGAACGGGTGGAAACTCATCAAGGGGAGAACCAACCTGGAACTAAGGAGAAATTTCCTGACAATGAGGACAATTAACCAGCGGAACGACTTGCCACCAGAAGGTGTGGATGCTCCCAACACTGGAGGTTTTAAAGAAGAACTTAGACAGCCATTTGCCTGAAATGGTACAGGGCCTCCTGCTTGAGCAAGGGGTTGGACTAGAAGACCTCCAGGGTTCCTCCCACCTCCACTTCGACTGATGAGGTAGCATTGAGCGGTGGCAGCGCTGGGCAGGAGAGGAGGAAGAGGAGGGCATGATCTCACAGCATCTTAGTCAGGGGATGTGAGGGATGAGCCCTAAAACACCGCAAACCTGAAGCAGCAAGGAAAGATCCCGACGGGATCCATCTTGGATCGTAAACAGGAAGAACGGCGCGCAGGGGGGGGGCAGGATTTGTCTGGCTTTTCCTTTCAGGAAGGGAAAGTGAAGGGCAAGATTCAAAGGGTCGTCTTTGAAGTCTGCGTCTGCCTTGCCCTTTGGCTCTGCAAAACGGAGCGCACCCTCCCCATCATCTTGTGGCTTTCCTTTGTGGGTTGGGGGCTCCGACTGCAAAGAGGAATCAGCCTGACATCCATTCCCTCCACACACACACCGACACACAAGCTGGTTTTGTGATGCTCGACCTGGTGAAAACCTTGGTTTGCAGGGAGGGGGTCTTGAGTGGAGGCTGTCCATGGAAAGGACGATCGAGAACATCACAGAATAGAATAACCGAGCGGGAAGGGACCTTGGAGGTCTTCTAGTCGAGCCCGCTGTTCAAGCAGGAAACCGGCGCATACCATTTCAGGCAAATCTCTTCTTAAAAACCTCCAGTGATGGAGCACCCACAACTTCTGGTGGCATGCAGTTCCACTGGTTAATTGTTCTCACTGTCAGGAAATTTCTCCTTAGTTCTAAGTTGCTTCTCTCCTTGATCAGTTTCGATCTGTTGCTTCTTGTCCTGCCTTCAGGGGCTTTGGGGAATAGCTTGACTTCCTCTTCTTTGTGCCCCTCAAATATTGGAACACTGCTATCATGTCTCCCCCCCAGTCCTTCTTTTCATTAGACATAGTGCGGCAAAATTCTGTGTTGCCGCCACGTCTACAAGGAAAAAAAACTGGTTACAGGATTATAGCGGTCAATTTATGACCATTTTTGGAGATAGAACAGTCTTTGGAAAATGATATTTACATACATACTTATTGGATCTCCCCTAATATAAACCAGGGAGTGACCCTAACTGTTTGAGAACATGTATTTTCTTAACAGGGATGTCATTATCCACTATTAATGTATTATAATGTCAGTATTTTTACGTATATGCAAATAGTGGTGTCTATTGCTGGTCTAAGACTCAAGGTTCTGACTTTAACATTCAAAGTCCTACACGACATGGGTCCACAATATTTAAGGGAGCGGCTCCTGCCGATATCGAGCGCCACCCGCCCGTCGGGCACATAGGCAAGGACTCCTCGGGGTCCCATCGGCAAGTCAATGTCGGCTGGCGGTCCCCCGGCGGCGAGCCTATTCTGTAGCGGTCCCCGACTTATGGAATGAACTGCCTCTGGACCTCCGTCTGGCCCCTGACCTCCGCACCTTCCGCCGCGACTTAAAGACCTGGTTGTTTGACCAAATCGGGCTGTGATTACCTCACCTGGGCCATGGGATAATTTTAAGTATTTTAATTTGGTTTTATTGGGCTTAAATTGTTTAATTCTTTTTAAAATAATTATTGTATGTTTTAATTGTGAGCCGCCCCGAGTCTTCGGAGATGGGGCGGCATATAACTCCAATAAAATAAATAAAATAAATAAATAAGACCATAATAAAGTTCGTTCATTCGTTCATTCATTCATTCATTCATTCATTCATTAGACATAGCCAATTCCTACGTATGTTTTAGCCTCCAGCCCCCTAATCATCTTCGTTGCTCTTCTCTGCACTCTTTTCTAGACCCTCAACAACTTGATAGCAGCATTCCAATGTTTGAGAAGTTGCCACAAAGAAGAGGAAGGGGTCAATTTATTCTCCAAAGCCCTTGAAGGCAGGACAAGAAACAAGGGATGGAAAACTAATCCAGAAGAGAAGCAACCTGGAATTAACGGAGAATCTTCCAAACAGCGAGGACGATTAACCAGTGCAGCAGCTCTATTCTGATTCTGAATAAATCATAGCATGTGAGATCATGGCTTACCATAACTACCTATCTCTATTCTTTTTTTTTTTCTTCCTCTGTTCCCTTTTCTGTTCCCTTTAATTCCAAAGCAGTTTGCCCCAGGGAGAAAGATCTTGGAGAAGCCACAGGGGTGAAAAGAGTTCTGCTAAACATCATCCCCCTTTGTGTATTCGGAATCAGAAAGTCCAGCCCTTCGAGACCTTATTGGAAGTTGGAACCAATTTGGGGAAAAGTGGCCTGTTCCATCTCACCCTTGTCAGTTTTATATCTCGGAGTTTGGGGCTTGCAAATTTATCTGGCAGGATCTTTTAAGGAGCGGTTGGGCTTGTTTAAGAAACTCTCCTGCAAAATAAACACGCTCGGGAGGGGGAGGGGGGTTGCATTTTGGATCGATCCAAGATTTCTCTATTCACAGGACATGCTAAAGGTCCTCCCTAAAATCAGATGCTCCCTCCTGCATCTTAATCGGGATATTGTGTGAATCTGATCCGAGGACGGTTTGAGTGGAAAGAAGCGAGTAGAAAGAAGCACCAGAATAGCTGGACACAAGGACAGTTTCCTCCTGAATGTGATCCCTCTGCTAAACAACTAATTCCCATAACACTGTCAAACTATTCAGTAAGACTATATTACTGTTATTCCTCTCATCCTTCCTATCTCTTCCAACTTATGACTATAATCGTGTTGCTTGTATCTTTACAATTTATATCGTTTTATTTGTTCCCTAGTATGATTTGATTGCTATTAGTAACCTATGACTATCACTAAGTGTTGTATCTTATGATGCTTGGTGAATGTATTTTATTTTTTTCTTTATGTACACTGAGAGCTTATGCACCGAAGACAAATTCCTTGTGTGTCCAATCACACTTGGCCAATAAAGAATTCTATTCTATTCTGTTCTGTTCTGTTCTGTTCTGTTCTGTTCTATTCTATTCTATTCTATTCTATTCTATTCTACTCTACTCTACTCTACTCTACTCATTTCTATTTCTATTTCTATTTCTATTTCTATTCCTATTGTATTCTATTCTGTTATTCTATTCTATCTATTTTACTCTACTCTACAATACTCATTTCTATTTCTATTTCTATTCCTACTGGCATTGTATTGTATTCTGTTCTATTCTATTCTGTTTTAATTCTATTCTATTCTATTTTGCGAGCTTTTTAAACACAAGCGCAAAGCGGCATGGGACGTTTCTCTGGTTTTCTTTTTAGTGTTTCTTGAAAAATGCATCATCCCGAAAGGATCTTAGCTGCTGCTTTCTTCCTTCCCTGGAGCAGATGGGTACTGAAGTCCTTGGAGGATAGGTAGGTTAAATTCCCCCTCGTCCTTTCTCCCAATGGTCCTTGAGCAAGATGAAAACCTGATTTTTCGACACCTTTACAAGGAAGAGACCCAAAATCTCAGGCAAGTGGACTAAATTTATCTCTCTGCAGCTGGCTGAGATGTGTGTGTGTGTGTGTGTGTGTCTCTTTCTCGGTGTGTACTATATATATGCTTGTTTTTATCCCAGCAAATGCTCCCTGATGCTGGTTTATATTCTCAGCTTCCTTCTTCACTTTCCACAAGAGAGTTGACTAATTGTCATGCCTTCCTCCCCATGCCTCATCTTGCTTTCTTCTCCAAAATTTCCTTCATCTTCTGCAAGACACTCAGCGGAAAGGCAGGTTCCTGTTTATGCCTGCTGGCCCAGGGAAGGGTGACCCCCTCGCTCTTGGCTCCTTGGTGACCCTGGCTTGGCTCTTCACTGCGTTGCAAAACATCCCTTCCCAACGAACAATAGCCTGCCCACCCCTGTCCCACTGAGGCGGCCTTCAAGATCGGGAGATGTGGAAGAAAGAAAGGGCCGGTTGGTCCATGAAGCGTGCAGAGCACACTCTTTCTCCAATGAGTAGCCTTCCCCTCCCAGAATTCCCCAGCCACTGGCATGAAGTCAGGTTCATTTAACAACCAGATTTCTAATTTATCAGTTGCAGTGATTCCCTTCACCAACGCGGCAAAAAGTCGTAAAACAGGACAAAACTCACTGAACAAATGTGTCTCGCTTAACAAGAGAAATGTTGGGTTTTCTGTGCTCAATTGTGCTCAATTTTCTGTGCTCAATTGCTCAATAGTAAGGCGACCAATTTTTTACGATGAAAGGAGCGCACAAATAAATTGAAGAAAAAAAAACAAAGTCACTTGCGCGCGGCACTCTCTCTCAAAACAATTCTCCTGTGTGGAGCGCATACAAATACGTCACATCACACACAACGGATCAGATCGGCATCGATCAAATACGGAGATTTACAGATTAGTCTTCAAATATCAAAAAGGAGGACATGTAGAGGACACTTTTCGAGAGAGGACAGAACTTACAAAAGGAGAACTGCCCTCCCTAAAGGCTGTCCTCTGTTTCAATAGAAACAGAATAACAGAAATAATGGAATGTGCAGAAATGAGTAGATTAACATTAGCAATTAGAGAGCTAGAAGAAAAGGAGTATTATAAGATTTGGGATTTATTTTACGGATGGTTAGAAAGAAGAGTAAGAAATTAAAGGAAATTGTAATAATAATGATATATTATAACTGATTATTTTTGAATAAGTTATCACATGAATATAATTTAGTAAGAGTTGGTATTTGCCTTTAAGGATGGCTTGAAGTTGAAATAAAAATATCTAATGATAGTATAATAATGATATAATATGATCCATAATGTTGATTAGAATATCATATGAATGTCAGCTTAAGAAGGAATGTATATAAATATTGTGCACATGATGTGTACACCAGCGAACACACTGTAGAAGGTTTTATTTGTTGTTTTTTGTTATAAAAATTAAAAATTAAAAAGAAACAGAACAACAGAGTTGGAAGGGACCTTGGAGGTCTTCTAGTCCAACCCACTACACCACTTCAGACACATGGTTATCCAATCCCTTCTTAAAAACTTCCAAGTGTTGGAGCATTTGCAACTTCTGGTGGCAAGTTGTTCCGCTGATGAATTGTTCTCACTGTCAGGAAATTTCTCCTTAGTTCTAGGTTGTTTCTCTTCTTGATTAGTTTCCGTTTGTTGATTCTTCTTCTGCCTTCAGGTGCTTTGGAGAATAGCTTGACTCCCTCTTCTTTGGGGCAGCCCCTGAGATATTGTAAGACTGCTCTCACTGCTGCCAACTGTGGTCGTAAGTTGAGGATCACCTGTACAGTCTTTCCTCCCTCTTCCCCCAGCCCGTAACCCCTGGTCGCAAAAATAGCTTTCAAGTTTGGGTTGGGAATGGTATTCCAGGAGCTTCCCAGGGCGGTTTTTCCATTTCTGAATTTGGCCTGGGAGAAAAAGAGCTTGCTTTTTATAGCAGCATCTTGGCACGTGTGCGAAGCCAGACGTTAAAAAAAAGGACTGATCCTGGGAATGTAGAAAGTCCTCTGATAATCGTGTCTGCAGGAAAATTTTGATTTCTTGGGCCAGTGACTGCCTAGAATAGAATTAGAAAAATAGAATAGAAATAGAAAAATAGAATAGAATTAGAAAAATAGAATAGAAATAGAAATAATAGGTATAGAAATAGAACAGAATTCTTTATTGGCCAAGTGTGATTGGACACATAAGGAACTAAGATCTGATTGATGGCACAAATCAATCAGTTTCATGCATTATGTTGTTTATTCCTCTGTACTCTGACCGCAAGAAGGGCAGGCGGCCATTCCACAGGTATTGGGGAGGAGTATTTTCCCCCTCCCTGCCCTCCTCTTCCACAGGAGAGAATTGCTGGCTAACTTCTCTTTACTAAAGCACCTTACAAACCCGTCTTCCATTTTTTTCCCCTTCCTGCCGTGTTGCCTGTGGATCACAACTGGATCTCTTCGTGATGAATAGCACCTTAAAGCCTTTCTTAATTGAGCCAGGGAGTTTGAGAAGTCCACGAGGAAGGAAACTTGAATTACTGTTTATTTTTTTAACTTCTTTTTCTCAGCATTCTTGGCATTTTTTCCTAGCAAAATGGTGAACTGGTTCCCCGCGAAATAAAAAGAAAAATAGTAATTAAAGCTTCCATGTTCATCCCCAGAACAGAAGACCACACAACTTAATTAAGAAAAATCAACGAAGTGGCCCAGAAAGAAAGGATCCACTAACTAACCCCCTCCAGTCACGATCAATTGGGAGCAATTAAACCAAGTGCTGCAGGGAGAAGAAACCTTTAATTAAAAGAACAAGAGCCCAGGATTTTATCTTCCCTACCATCATTGCAATAATAGATATATAATTGCAAATCCGAGAAAGGCTAATAGATGTAAACCTTGACAGTCAAGTTATAATTATTTGGAACACTGTTAAATGCACGCACACAAAAAGTTGAGAATAAAAGACTTATGGGATTGTATTTTGCAGCTGTTTCCAGATCTGCAGGTAGTCCTCAACTTACAACAGTTGGGATATCCATTACTGACACATTGTGGGTGCATGAAGCACCGTTTGAATTCCATGAAACCAGGTGGGGGCCGTATGCCATGACATAACCTAACTATGTTATTTGTTTTCCAGCCACCAGCCCTGTGGTAGGGGGGCCGTATGTCAGCCCTGTTAGCCCTCCTAGCACAGCTTGACTCAGCCTCCCATCCTTCCGAGGTGGTTAAAATGAGGAGACCCAGATTGTTGGAGGGCAAGAGGCTGACTCTGTAAACCTCTTAGAGAGGGCTGTAAAGCACTATAAAGCGGTCTATAAGTCTTGAGTGCTATTGTTATTGCTCTAAAAGGCCTCCTTAGATAAAGGAGGGCCAGAGTTCATTGATGCAAGCTAAAATTGCATTGAGGGTTGAGATGGGGGTGTTTGGCACTCACGGCCTTCTATTCGACGCCTGCAATTCCTGCCTGCTAACCACGTCTCCCAAGCAGACCCCCCAGTCTTGCCTCGAACCCACACTTTAAGCCCTAGATATTCCAGAGTTTGAACTTGAGGTTGGAGGCATGCCGGTTGGAACTTCTGAAATCAAATCACAGGCCTATTTTGGAGTGGGGAGTGGGATGACGGCCGGAACGGAATAGAAAGAACCAGCCATTTCAAGTTGTTATGCTTGGCAAAGTGTGAAAGGGGGGCAAGTGGGTGGGGTTGGAGAGAAAATGGGACAGCGCAACGATTACACAGACTTTTTTGGGGGTGAGGGGAATGGATCCAACTGAGGAAGGAGGGGGGGAGAGAGAGATTAGATACTTGGAGCAAACATCCACCCCTGAGCTTCCTGCCATTGTGTAGCCCGGGGCAAGGCGGGAGGGGGCTTTGGGGGGGGTGCTGAAGAAAGGATAGGCCTGCATAAACACTTAAACCAGGTTTCCTTTGGATCCTTCTGCCCAGTCAACGCCCAGGTCTTACTGTAGAAAAAAGTGGGAAGGCTGGAGCAGCCAATTATTTGCACTCTAACCTTTAATCTTCAGAGCCAGATGGTAACTTTGGCCCAGGGAAAAAAAAGAAAAAGAAGGAAAAGAGAAAAAAAGAAAAGAAAGAAAGAAAAAAAGAAAGAAAGAAAGAGAAAGAAAGAAAGAAAGAAAGAAAGAAAGAAAGAAAGAAAGTGGGAGGGAGGAAGGGAACAAGGAAGGAAGAAAAGAAAGAAAGAAAGAAAGACTGAAGAAGAAAGGTGGGAGGGAGCGAGGAAGAAAGGAAGAAAAGAAACAAAAAAGAAAGGAAAGACAGAGAGAGAAAGAAGGAGAAGAAAGAAAGGAAGACAGGGAGGGAGGTAAGAAAGAAAGAGAAAGAAAGAAAGAAGAAGGTGGGAGGGAGGAAGAAAAAGAAAAGAAAGGAAAGACAAAGAGAAGAGAGAGAAAGAAAGAAAGAAAGAAAGAAAGAAAGAAAGAAAGAAAGAAAGAAAGACACAACCCTGCAGTAACTAAAGTTTCTAATTTTAAAAAGGAGAGAAGATCAGACATAATACAGATAGACAGCTATTTTCAGCAAGTTTTCCCCCCTTCCGTCTGTGTGAATTTATTATCATTTCCTGATTGAATTTTGAGTCTGTGCATCTGGCAAGGAAAGCTGTCTGCGAAGGAGTTGTCCTGCAAAAGGTGGCGGTCCCTGTGCACTCCTTTAGCAAAAATAATAAACTCGTTCGAAAATCAGCTTGCTTCCTTTTGATTTCTGGAAGACAAGCCCAGCAGCTGGACACGAAGAAGGCATGGAAAAAGGATATTTTTTTAAAAACAACAACACAAGAATGATTAAAAAAAATAGCAGAGTTGTTGCGAACCTCCCCTGCTTCGATTCAACAATACTGGGCATCAAACGAAAATCTTCACTTCATACTAGGTTGGGACATCTAAAAACCTGGGAGGTCATCTAGACTAACCCCCTGCTCAAGCAGGGGTCCCTATATATACCATTTCGGACAAACGGCTGTCCGGTTTCTTCTTTAAAAGCCTCCAGTGATGAAGACCCACAACTTCTGAAGGCAACTTCCATTCCACTGGTTGATTGTCCTCCCTGTCATTGGCACCCAGGTGGCTGCCATCTTGACTTTTTTGACTGTAGTCCGAAGATCCCCCTTCGTGCAATATTTTTCCAGCTGTCCTTGAATGTTTTTAGCAACATGACGAGGGCAGAATTGGAACTAAATTTGATGGCCTTTTTTAATTTTCAGTTTGCACACATCTTTAACATTTCTGACAGCGCTGTGACATCACTGTTACATATATATATATATATATATATATATATATATATATATATATATATATAAAGCATCTATACATTCATATACCTTAATCCTTATTTCTACTTTTTAGCCAATTGTCCCAGTTGTCTCAGACCGCATAGTCTTCTGATTCTTCTTTGCCTTTTAATTCTAACGTGAGCTTAGAATGTCCATTTCAGCACTTTCTGTATTACCAATTCCTCAGACGATATATTATCCTGTTTCCAACACTGTGTAAAAGCTATCCCGGCTGCTGTTGCTATGTGTAATAGGATATAAATATGATATAGTTAGTCATTTTGCTAAACTCTCCTTTAATTATTTCTAATAGTTCTAATAGTTCAGGTTTCAGTTCAATTTGGTGTTTTGTTGGGTTAGGGTTGGCTTTTCTATCGTCCTGCAGGGTGTCTCCAATTCATTGCTCAGGGTTAGGGTTAGGGTTAGGGTTAGGATTAGGGTTAGGCAACCTGGAATTAAGGAAGAAACTCCCTAATGGTGGGAACAATTCATCCGTGGAACAGCTTGCTACCAGAAGTTGTAGGTGCTCCAACACGGGAGGTTTTGAAGAAAAGACTGGACAGCCGCTTGCCTGGAATGATCTAGGATCCCCTGCTTGAGAAGGGGGTTAGTCTATAAGATCTTCAAGGTCCCTCCCAGCCCTATTCTGATGGAAGCCTTCTTCCTCTTGCATCCCACTTGGCTCGCCCTGTTGGCAATTACAAACAAGATACAAAAAGGATATAGAAGTCTTTGGTATAGACCAGTGGTGGCTAACCTTTTTCGGCTCCCGTGCTGATAATTGCGTGCATGCTCACTTGCGCGCGCTCACGTGCCAGCACCCAGAAGGCAATGCATGTTGGGGTCCCCCACGCCTCCTGTGCATGCATGCATGAGCCCCTTCACATGCCGCACATCTCTGCGCATGCATGTGCAGTCCCCTCATGCACCATGCATCTGCGCATGCGCGTGAGACATCCTCGCACTCGCTATGTGTCTGCACATGCGCACACATCTCCCATGCCCCCCCCCGTGCATGTGCACCAGATACCCAACAATCAGCTGTCAGGCGGTGGCGCATGCACACATGCACAGGGAGGCTCTTCCGGGTGACCTCTCGCATGCCGGGGGAAATGGTTCTGCTGCCACTTCCGGCACGTGTGCCATAGGTTCTCCAACATGGGTATAGACAGAGCACCACAACAAATTGGTAACATTTTAGTAGGGGCCAGAAGAAAAATGTATAACTAAAACGTACAATTCCTTACTCAAATTTGATAGGAAAGAGGAAACTGTTAAAGGAACAATGATCACCTGGGCGAGAAATTCTGGATATAATATACAACTAGAAAATTGGGGGAAATTGTGGAATTGTGAAACCGTGCTTGGAAAAGGGGTCGGACTAGAAAACCTCCAAGGTCCCTTCCAGCTCCATTCTGATGGAAGCCTAAGAATCTTCCTCTTGCTGATTACTTGGCTGGGAAAGGAGAGCCAGCCGGCCTTTGGCCAAACTGCTTGCCCGGATCCTTTAACAAGAGGAGGAAGGAGGTGCTGGGAAGGAGCCAGTCCAGCACTCAAGTGGGCAAATCAGATAGGAAGCCCATTCAGACCCCACCCAGGAATGGGAAATCGGTCTGATATTATTTTAAAAGAATGCAAAGTGGATGCACAAGGTTGGGAAAGTTCGAGTTCCCGTGACGAGGAGCACGTTTTCTCCGACAGTGAACAAGTGGCCTGCTGCCCCTTCCTTAGGTCCAACTGGATTATTACTTACCCTCCGCCACCGTGGTGCCATCCCCATGTCCATTCTGCCCCCTCCCAACCGTGGGAACATTGGTGCCTTAAGGCGCAGGGACCTTTCTTTGCACGGATTGCATAGTAAGCCATCGTTGCAGGCATTTCTTCCCACCATCAGAAAAGGCCCTGCAAGGAAAGGTTTTCTTCATCTACCTCCTTTTGAGGAGGCTTGAACATTTATTCCTTCTCTCCCTGGAATGTTTTCAAACTGGTTTAATGGTTGGGAATGATGGGCTATTGTTTCCTACCGCCTCCTTTTCATTTCTCTGCAGCCTCTCTTTGGGCTCCCAGTTCCCAATCTGAGCATCCCTAGATGAGTTTGTGTTTAGTGTGTGTTTGTGTGTGTGTATAATACCTCTATATATCTATAATCTCTTATCTATCTATCTATCTATCTATCCATCCATCTCTATCCTGTCTATCTATCTATCTCATTATCTATGTCTATCATCATCTATCTATTTATCTCTATCGTATCTATGTATCTATGTATCTATCTCTATGTTTCTATTTCTATCTCATATCTACCATCACTATTTATCTCTCATCTATCTATCTATCTATCTATCTATCTATCTGTCTATCTCTATCTATCTCGTTTCTATTCTTCTTGTCTACCATACTATTTATCTCTCATCTATCTATTTATCTATCTATCTATCTCTATCTATCTATCTCTACGTTTCTATTTCTATCATATCTATCTATATCTATCATCTCTCATCTATTTATCTTATCTATTTATCTTTATCTATCTAAATCTATCTCTATCTCTCTTTCTCATCTATCATCTATATCTCATTACATCTATTTATCTATTATCTATCTCTCATCTATCTCTAATCTATCTATATCATATCCATTTATCTCTTTCTCATCTATCATCTATCTATATCTCTGTCATTATATCTATTATCTATCTATCGCTCATCTATCCATCCATCCATCCATTCTATCTATCCATCTATCTATCTATCTATCTATCTATCTATCTATCGGACCATCACTTATTTTTTGGCATCTTGGCCAAGTGCAACCTCTTCTCTTTCAAGCCATGCTCTGTTTGGGGGGGGAAATGCAGGATTTTGTGCACCAGGCTAATCACCAGACCTGCTGTTTTCTCTGTAACATGCGAATACACCAAAATAGCTTTGATCTTCTGCATCTCTGTTAAGGAACAGAAAATTCCTTCTTTCACCAGGGCCAAGAGGGTTTTAGCGCTCCCTTCTGGTGGATAATCCACAGTGCTCCCAAAAGTCTGGGAATTGAAATCCTCCCGATTTTAAAAGTTGCCAAGGCTGAGAAACACTGGATTTTTTTTTGTTAAATCTATAGGATCTCATTTATTTATTTATTTATTTTTATTTGTCAAGCGATTTTAAGATAATATGTATAAGTATAAACATAGTTATGAATACATGAAATGGATACATATAAGAAAAATAAAAAGAAACAATAGGACAGGGATGGTAGGTGTGCTGTCCAGGCAGTTTAGAGTTAATGGGATTCGGGATAGTTAGTTAGGAATTGTGAGCTGTTCCCTTAAGGGAATGCATCATGATAAATGTAGTTAAGGTATCCTGGGAAATGTAGTTAAGGTGTCATGTGGCCACATCTGTAACCCTGATTGGTCACTGAATTGACCCTTGGTGGGTCGGGGGAGGTTTCTTCTTTCTTGCCTGAACACAGCCTCATGGTAGTATGGCTACCCCTGCCTCTATGACTACAATTCAGATATGCAAAGGATTGGACATTAAGAAGAACCTCATCATAAATGTGAATTATAATAAAAAGACTTTGTATAGATGCTTTGTGGAGTTGCACTGTCTGCTTTATACCCAACCAGAGCATAATAAGCAGAACAGTAGGCACTTTGATGCGCTTATGCACCCCCTACAGACTTCTTAGGAAAGGGGTGAGGTCAATAGTAGACAGTCTAAGGTTAAAGTTTTTGGGGTTTGGGGAAGAAACTACAGAGTCAGGTAGAGTATTCCAGACATTGACCACTCTGTTGCTGAAGTTGTATTTCCTGCAATCAAGTTTGGTGCGGTTAACCTTGAGTTTGTATCTATTGTGTGCTCTTGTATTGTTGTGGTTGAAGCTGAAGTATTCATTGACAGATAGGACATTGCAATGTATAATTTTATATACTATACCTAGATCAGACCGAAGGCGGCATAGTTCTAGGTTTTCTAGATCTAAAATTTCAAGTCTGGTGGCATAAGGTATTCTGCAACAAGCAGAGAACTCTTCTTGTGAAATATTTCTGGACTTTCTCAACTGTATTAATATCAGATACGTAATGTGGGTTCCAGACTGATGAGCTGTATTCAAGTATTGGTCTAGCAAATGTTTTGTATGCTCTAGTTAGTAGTGTGATATTACCAGAGAAAAAGCTACGTAGGATTAGGTTAACAACTCTTAATGCCTTTTTGGCTATGTAGTTACAGTGGGCTCTAGCACTTAGATCATTAGAGATGAGTACTCCAAGGTCCTTGACAGAGTTTGGATCATCAATAAGGTGTTGACTATTCAGCTTGTATTTTATTTTCTGAATTTTTTTTGCCAATATGTAAGACAGAGCATTTATTTGTTGAGATTTGAAGTTGCCATTTGTTTGACCATTCTGATACATAGTTGAGGTTGGATGGATCATTGGAACTTTATTATTATTATTATTTGCATAAGCTTTCTGTAAATAAATACAACAATAGAATGCTTGTTAACATGTAAATGATATTCTTGGGGGAAATGGTGGGTTTTTTTCTACCACAGTACATCCAGTGGTGGGATTCAATTTTTTTACTACCGGTTCTGTGGTGTGGCTTGGTGGATGTGGCAGGGGAAGGGTACTGTAAAATCTCCAGTCAGAGGTGGTGTTTGCTGGTTCTCCGAACTACTCAAAATTTCTACTACTGATTCTCCAGAACTGGTCAGAACCTGCTCAATGCCACCTCTGAGTACATCCCACAGTAAAGTCTTTAGAAAAAAAGTAAAAAATTAAACCTCAAATAAAAAAAGCTAAAAGAAGAGTCTTAATCAAAACAGACTTTCAAAGAAATTATTTAAAAAATAAGAAATTAGAAAAGAAGACCAGTCCAGTTTAAAACTGAGAAGCTTTTGCCAAATTCCAGGTTCCAATAAAAAGGAAAAAAAAACCCCTTCAGTTTAAACTTAGCTTAATCTCACCGCTTGACCTCTTTTATCTCCACTTTTAATTTCACTTTAAGTCTTTTAGGGTGTTCTCTCCAAAAAATAGTAAGTAGAAATTCATCTCACCAAACTGACACACTTTCTTTCCAGAACTCTTCTGTTCCAGAGCTGTCCCAGCTTCAGCAGCTTGAATGGCTGCCTGTCCACAGCCAGCAAAAAGGGCTTCTCCTGGATCTACCAGGGACTTTGTGATGTCCCTGGGATTGACAAGATGTGCCCTTCTCTGTCACCGTCTCTATGGGACGGTTTAGGTCCAGTGGGACCGTCCAACAGTGGAGATATCGACGGCGACCTTGGAGCCTCAAGATTGCGCATTGTACCACCGCGATGCCAGCTCCACTCTCCCCACTTAGACTTAGTAAAAGACCCTATCATTTCAACCAAATTGGTTCTCAACACTAATAAGACCAGGGAACTTATAGTGGACTCTAGAAGGAGCAGATCAGACATCCAGCCCTTGCTTATCGATGGAGACCGAGGGGAGTAAGTGGCCAGTTTTAAGTTTCTGGGTGTTACCCTAAAAGAAGACCTGACCTGGGGGTGCTCACATTGCAGCCCTGGTCAAAAGGGCCCAGCAGAGATTATATTACCTGAGACTTCTCAGGAAACAACAAATGAATGGAAAACTGCTGTTGACCTTCTACCGCTGCACCATAGAGAGTATCTTAACTTCCTGCCCCTGTGTAGGGTTTGCCAATTGCACCGGGGCAGATAGGACAGCGCTCCAGAGGGTTAATGTCATTGCCCAGAGGATCATGGGTTGCCCTCTCCCCTCTTGGGAAGAGCCTTAGAGCTTCCACTGCCTTAAGAAAGTTCAAAACATCCTCTAAACATCCTCCTGGGCACCCTTTTTTTTCAACTATTACCATCTGGCAGCCGGTACAGGATAATAATAAAAACACAGACAAATAGGCTGAAAAACCACTTCTATCCCACAGCAGGAACTCTGTTAAATTTTACTGTGTAGTGCAGTGTTGATGTGGTGTCAGGGTTTTTCAATTCAATGTGTGGAGTGTGAAGGATGTGTGTTTGTGTTTATTTTCATGGTCATGATGTGCACTGAAGATGGTGTTTGATTTCATTGTACAAGGTGCAATGACAATAAAGTAAACTAAACAAATGGAGTCGAGGGTCTTACTTTCCTAGGGTCCTCAGCTGGGGCAGGTCTGACACATGGTGGACCCAAATCAACTTTTGAAGTTGAAGAGATCCCAGCCCCCAAATGCCCCCATGTGAGTCGGGTCACATCTGAGGCTGCCACGCATCGGGCTTGGCCCCGAGATCTCTCCCACGGTTGGAGTCCGGCAGGTTTAGCAGGAGCAGGGCGCCCCCTGAAGCTGTCTTCAGGCTGAGCACACTGGGCACAGTGTCCTGCCGCGTGGGGCCCCCCAAGCTCTGCAGGCAGGGCTGCCAGTCTGAGGCAGCCTCCAGCATCTTGCCCTTCAGGCTGTGCATGCGCTGGTGTTTGAGGAGGTTGGCACTCTGGCCAAAGGCCTGTTGGCAGTGTGGGCATTCGAAGGGCCCCTCCTTGCCCATGTGGATGCGCCGGTGCCGGATAAGGGTGGAGCCCCGGCGGAAGGTCTTCTCGCAATGGGGACACTGGTAGGGCTTCTCCCCATCATGCAGCCGCTGGTGCCGCATGTACTCCTGCCGGCAGGTGAAGGTGGAGCTGCAGGAGGCGCAGGGGTACGGCTGCTCCCCGGTGTGGATCCGTTGGTGCCAAACAAACTCCTGCTTGTAGCGGAAGCTCTTCTCACAGCCAGGACACCGGTAGGTCTTCTCTCCGGTGTGGCTCCTCTGGTGCCAGGCGAACTCTTGCTTGAAACGGAAGCTCTTCTCGCACTCCGGGCACTTGTATGGCCGGTCACCGACATGGGCCCGCTGGTGCCACATGAACTCCTGCTTGTACCGGAAGCTCTTCTCACACTCCGGGCACTTGTACGGGCGCTCCACTGAGTGGGTCTTCAGGTGCCACGTCAGCTCCTGCTTGAAGCGGAAGTTCTTCTCACAGGTGCCACATTTGTGGGGCCACTCTGCTGTGTGGGTGCGCTGGTGCCATGTCAGCTCCTGCTTGTGCCGGAAGACTTTGGCGCAGTCGCTGCACCTGTAGGTCTTTTCTCCGGCATGGACCTTCTGGTGCCAGCTGTACTCGTGGGCGTATCGGAAGGTCTTGTCACACTTCCCGCACTTGTAGGGCCTTTCGTCCTTCAGGACACCCCTTGGGCGGATGCTCAGCGTGGAGCAGTGCGTACAGGAGCAGGGCAACACCCCAGCTTGGCTTGGGGGCTGAGCAGGGGTCGGGGGGCTCTTAACACAGCCGTTCTCACATGCAGGGCACACCTGCCCCAATGCTCCATGGGGCACCACTGTCGGGAAAACAGAATGGATGGGAAAACATTTCTGGCACTGGGTGCAGATCAGTAGCATCTCCTCATGGGTGCCTGGCTGGGGACCAGTGACGCTCAGGGAGCAGAAATTGCTTTTCCCAGCCTCTCGAGGGACGGACTGAAATTCCACCGGCAGAGCCTGTTTTCCCACCAGGCTGCAGTTCGCCCACTTGGACCCTGCGTCCCAGGGAGACAGAACGGCCGCTCTGTTTACTGCAGAATCAGGCCCAAAGGAACCTCCCAGCCACCGGGGCTGCTGCTCAGAGAGGGACCCGCGGTCCAGGCTCCCCTTCCGGGCCAGTGGGCAGCAGGGCAGTCCTGTCTCATCTTCATCCAGCAGAGGCTCCTGTTTGATGGTTGGCTGGCCACCTGCTGGGACAAGAGAGCAAAGAAAAGTGCTACGCAAATGTAGGAGAGCAAAAATACCATATAATTTCAAAGGTGGGGGGAGAAATAACACATTACAAACTCCAAGTAGTGGAGTCCTTACAAAATGGCCATCCATGGAGGGGGGGGACTTTTACAAAACATCTGTCTCCATAAGACGCGGCCAGTTGCACTGGGAAGGTTTCCTGCCAACCCAATGTGGCAAATTCTCATTTGGCTGCCAAGGCTCCTGAACTGATCCAGGGGGTTGGACTAAGTGATCTCTAAGATTTTTTTTTAATTCATATTTATATGCCGCCCTTCTCCGGAGACTCAGGGTGGCTTACAATTTTTGGAGCGCAACCCAATGCGCTCAGCAATAGCCTTCATTCCATTGTATATGTCTGCTTTTTACTAAGCGGCATTTTAACAAAGTCAGCTTATTGTCCCCAACAATCTTGGGTCCTCAATTTACCTACCCCAAGAGGATGGAAGGCTGAGTCAACCTTGAGCCTGGTGGGATTCGAGCCTGCACTAATTGCAGGCAGTGGAACTTAAGTGCTAGGCATTTAACAGCCTGCACCACCAAGGCATTTAACAGCCTGTACCACCAAGATCCCCTGCCAGTGGTGGGATTCAAATTTTTTTGCTACCGGTTCTTTGGGCGTGGCTTGGTGGGCGTGGCAGAGGAAGGATATACTGCAAAATCCCTGTTCCCTCCTCACCCCACTAATCTGCTTTTCAGCTCCGTTCTCCTGTGCAAGGCTACCAAAGAAGACCCAGCCAATCAGCTGGGACTTGGGAGGCAGAGAATAGATGGGGCGGGGCCAGTCAGAGGCAGTTTTGACCCGTTCTCCGAACTACTCAAAATTTCCACTACTGGTTCTGTAGAACTGGTCCGAACCGGCTGAATACCTCTGATCCCCTCCAACCCTTTGATTAACAAGGCAGTGTGGTGAGCTGGCCATCCCCAACACTTCCCTGCTCCCCAAATTTTATTCACACCCCCACCGCAGAAATCCCCAACTTCCCTGGAATTGAAGACCAGCCCTGATTTCTTCTCCTGCCTCCAGGGAAGATAAACCCTCTTCCGGGTTCCGCAGCTACAGACGTACCCCTCAAATTGTCCTTCGAATCCTCTCTGGATTTTGGGAACTGTGCTCTCCCTGCACAGGGCTTCTCCCAGCCTTCAATCTGCAGGAGGATGCTGGGGGGCTGCGCAGCGAGACCTGGGAGAGGGAGGGCAAAAGGGAGAGTCGGTTGTGAATCCTGCGGCCCTCCTTGGGGGAGCAAAGGCCCAGCAGGTCTTTGTCTGAATTTTCCTTTCCATTTATTTTCTATCTTCATTGCAGGTAGTCATTCAGCTGTTACCGGTTGTCCTCAACTTATAACAGTTCATTTAGTGACCGTTCCAAGTTACCATGGCACTGAAAAAAGTGACTCATGACTGTTTTTTACACTTGACCATCAAAGCATCCCTCATGGTCATGTGATTTACATTCAGATGCTTGACAAACTGACTCACATCGATGACAGTCGCAGTGTCCTGGGGTTACGTGATCCCCTTTGGCGACCTTTGGACCAGCAAAGTCCAAGGGGAAGCCAGATTCACTTAACAACCGGGTGACTCACTTAAGAACTGCAGTGATTTACTTAACCCCGGTGGCAAGGGAAGTCATAAAATGAGGCAAAACTCTCTTAACAAATGTCTCATTTTAACAACACAAATTTGCGGCCCAATTGTGGTTGTAAGTTAAGGACTAGCTGTACTTGATCATCATCATCATCTTCGAATGACCCCGTAACTCCTTGCAGGGTGGAGTCTGGGTAACTGAATGGAACGTTAATGTCGACTGGCCAGATGCTCTTCCTGTCACCAGTACGGAGTTTTGTTTAGCAGCTATATTCTCATTGTGCCCAGAGAGAGAACTAGCTGTACTGGATCCCTTTTGAAAAATTCATCCTTCAAATAGTGTGTGTGTGTGTGTGTGTGTGTGTATGGTTTTTACCAGGAAACCACACACACCCCCAATGAAAAATGGCTACCTAGAGACACCAGGTTTTCGTAATTGTCCTTCATGACTTCCAGGTAAAGCCTCTTCTGCCAGTCAGTCAGAGTTTCCCATTCTTTTGCAGAAAAGTAGATCGCCACCTCCTCGAAGGCCACCAGATCCTGAAAAAGGAACCCAAGAGAGGTCAGCCCTGACTCAGTTTCCCTTCTGGATCTCTTGGGGTGCTAGCCAAGCAAATAACGGCATCCGGCCATCGCTGGGCTTCTCTTCTGATTTCATTCCCCCAATTCGCATAATTTATATTACATTAAAAAAAAAAAGATTCTGCTATTCCACTAACACAAGTGGACTCCCCGAACTCCCAGCCAGCATATCTGGTGGCAGAGAGTTCCATTGCTTCGTTCTGCCTTGGATCAGGAACATCTTCTTTTATTACCCCCTAATCTCCTTCCTCAGAATGTCACCACACATGCCTGGTTTTTAATTCTGCAGGGAAGGGAAGGGAAGAAAATGCTCTTTATTTTCCACACCATTAAAATCTCCTGAAGATCTCTCCTTTTTTCTTCTTCTTCCTCTCAATACAACCAAATTTCCTTTTAATGTACGCCGATTAGCGTACATTTAAACTGACAATAGAGTTATTCTAAGTCTAAATTGAAGCCCAAAGCCTTCTGCATTTGCTGGGGAGCAATCTTTGACTACGTTGGAGAGCAATTGTCCCAATGGTGCTTTTTTCTAAAAAAATAATGCTTTATTGAGTTTTTTTCCATTTATACATAATACCAATAGTTATTAAACAGCGCTGTGACATTATATATACATTTATGTGCCCTATCAAAACTTACAATACACAATACTTTCATAGCTTCTTATCTATTATATACATTATTTACATTTTCTATTCTTATATCTATTATCAATCAAAAAAAAAACCCCATGTTTCCCATACTGCATTGTATTCTGTCTGCTTTCCCTTTTAATTCCATAGTCAATTTATCCACTCTAATTTTTATTATTATTATTATTATTAAGCCTTCAGGTGGTGTGGAGTTTTTCTTCCAGTACTGAGCATATGACATTCTTGCTGCTGTAAATATATGTAACATAAGATATTTTGTCTTTCTGTTATCTTCTCAAAAAAGATGGAAATTCTCAGTCCTCCCAGTCATGGTTGATCCAAAAGGTGATTTATTTTTCAAGAGGCCACTGGACTTTCTGGTTTCTTTTTTTTTTTTTTGAAGATGTTTTGCTTCTCATCCAACGAGCTTCTTCAGTTCTCCATTCAGTTCTTCTTCAGAGCTGAAGAAGCTTCTTTGGATGAGAAGTCCAGTGGCCTCTTGAAAAACAAAGCATCGTTGGGACAACCACAACGTGATGATGGAGAATCTCTATTGGGGAGCAATTGAACTCACGGAAGGCCTGGCACATACCCAAAGCAAGGGAAGAGGTGCCCCATAGTTTGCAAAGTAGGGCAGAAGCCTGGGTGAGCAGAGGGCAGCCTTACCTGCAAGGCCGGGTCTCCAGCCATCTCTTTGCCTCTCAAGGTGAAGCGTTGCCAGTCTCTACGCAGTCCAAGTCTTTTGTTCTTGCAGAGAATCAATACGACAGCTCATCGGTGCAGCACGGTTCCTTCTTCGACATTAGGCAGGTCTTGGGTGGGACAGGCACGTTCAAAACCAGGGGTCCCCCAGGGGGATTGCAAACCCATCACCTGCCATAGGATGCGGGCCTATGGGGAGGGATGAGGGGAGAGGAGACATAAGGAGAGATTTCCTGACCGGGAGAACAGTTAACCAGGGGACCCATTTGCCTCCACAAGTTGTGGGCGCTTCATCATTGTTATATAGAGATACAGATACAGATTAACAGAGTTGGAAGGGACCTTGTAGGTCATCTAGTCCAACCCCCCCCCCAAGCAGACCCTACACCATAAATATTTTAAATCCCACGATGCCTTTTGCACACAGGAAAACACAAGCAGGCACACCAGGCCAGCCTCTGACTTCCTATCACCCCATTTTAGACCTTAGAGATGGACTTCTCTTGGTTATTAAGAGGCAAAAAAGGAGGATCAAAGATGCATCTGAATGAGATCAGTTTGAAGAGCCCGTTTGGTTTAGTAGGGAAGGCACCAGGCTCGGAACTGGGTGCCTGGGAGTTCTAGTCCCGCTTTGAGCTTGAAAGCCGACTGGGTGATTTTGGGCTGGTTCCTCTCCCTCCCTCTCCTCCCTCTCCCTCCCTCTCTCTCCCCCTCTTCCTCTCTCCCTCTCCCTCTCTCTCCCTCCCTCTCTCCCCCTCTCCCTTCTTCCTCCCTCCTCTCTCCCTCTCCCCCCTCCCTCTCTCTCCCTCTCTCTCCTTCCCCCTCTCTCCCACCTCTCCTTCTCTCCCTTTCTCTCTCTCCCTCTCTCCCTCCCTCCCTCTCTCCCCCTCTCTCCTCTTTCTTCCTCCTCCCTCTCTCTCCCTCTCCCTCCCCCCTCTCTCTCCCTCTCCCTTCTCTCAGCCCAACCCATCTCACAAGGTTGCCATTGCAGGGAAAATAGGAGGCAGGAACATTAAACATGTTTGCCTTGAGTTACTTATAAAAAAACACAATGCAGGTGGGATAAACAAATAAGAAATAGCCACCTTAAAAACCATGTTTAAGAGATTTCCCTATTCAAAATATGCCTACATCCTACATGCACACACACACACACCAGCAGGAAGTGCTGTAGCATTCAACCCCCTCAAAAGCTACAGGGGGGGAGCACCTCATGCATGCAAATGTTATGCAAACATCATGCATAGCTTAAACATGCAAATCGGCCACAACCTCTCGCTCATGAAGGGTTTCCATGGAGGCTGTCCCAGCTGGCCGGCCACCATTGCTACAATGGCCTGAAGATCTGTGGGCTGGACACCCTCCCCCGTTTCCCTCCCTCCTCCCCAAATATCACATCTGCCTTCTGCAAACCATTATCAAAAGGGGGCTTGCAGGCTGGCGTGATGTCATCCGAAATTCACCCCTTCCGCTGCGTGATGAGTAAACCCACTCATGTTTTCCCTCTCATCCTGGCTAGTGAATATTTTTTCCTCCAAGGGTTATCTTCACTTATATTAATATCACGGACATTTTAATGCCGTTTTGGGGTTGAACGCCACTGAGGGTTATCTGAGCATGGTGGCCAGCCCGCTGAATAAATAAGTAGAGAATGAATTGCACCACAGTCTGCTCTTAAACGCAGCCAGATGCGTTCCAAAAGAAATGTATCAAACCATTAGAATAGAAATTTGATTTTTCTCATCCAGCAGGCTTCTTAAATCACTTAAAAAAAACTTTTGAAAGTTAAAGAACTCTCCTTGGCCTATCTTTTCCTTGTTAACATGCCTTAAATGATCTCAAATATCAGCCTCTGAAAAGCATATAAAATTTATTTATTTATTGAATTTATACTGCCGCCTATTTGCCCAGGCTCGAGGTGGCTTAGGGAATGTAAAACCACATTTAAAACAATAAAAACTAACAGAAAGAATCCATTAATAAAGTACAATACAACAAAATCAAAATTCCTATTTTCCCAAGATTATATTTTTCGCATTGAATGATTTCAATCCCTTTGAACCAAAGCAGCGCGGGAGTAACAGATGCATTTTGCTGGTGGGAAAATAAATGGTGTATTTCCTTTGAATAGACAGGATTGATACCCACACACCTTGCCAGTAGTCAGCTCGGGGATGTCAATGACAGCTGGCAGGGAAGCCTGGGATTTGTAGTCTCCCAAATTAGGAGGCTCTGGATTGAAGAAGCCTGGCCCAGCTGCTGCTTTGCATGCAGCCCTTACCTCCTGATCTCTGGCTTAGGGGCTCCTGGCCCCTTGGCAGCCCTGAAGAACTGGCCCTGGCTAGTCTAGGGAAGAGAAGGACCAGGGGAGACAGGAGAACAGCCTTCCAATATTTGAGGGGCTGCCACAGAGAGGAGGAGGGGGTCAAGCTATTTTCCAAGGCACCTGAAGGTCAGACAAGGAATAATGGATGGAAACTGATCAAGGAGAGATTCAACCTGGAAATAAGGAGAAACTTTCTGACAGGAAGAACAATCAACCCATGGAACAGAAGTTGCCTTTGGAAGTTGTGGGAGCTTCATCACTGGAGGCTTTCAAGAAGAGACTGGACTGCCATTTGTGAGAAATGGTGTAGGGCAAGGGTCTTCAAACTTGGCAAGTTCAAGACTTGTGGACATCAACTCCCAGAATTCCTGAGCTAACATGACTGGAGGAGGATTTCTGGGAGTTGAAGTTCACAAGTCTTAAAGCTGTCAAGTTTGCAGACCCCTGGTGTAGGGTCTCCTGTTTGGGGGGTGGGGGTTGGACTAGACTAGATGACCTCCAAGGTCCCTTCCAACTAAACTATTCTATTCTATATTCTATTATTATTATTCCTATTTCTATTATTTCTATTCCTATTATTTCTATTTCTAATTTCTATTTCTATTATTTCTATTCTATTCTTTCTCTGGCTGAAGCCCCCAAAGACAGCCAGTCCTCGACTTAGAACCACAACTGAGCTCAAAATCTATGTTGCTAAGCGAAACTCCCACGCCCGGAGGACCGAAAGTTGCCCCCACCGGAGTTCCCCACGCAGGATCCTCCTGGCCACCTGGGGGGGAAGAATCGCCGCGCCCGATCCAGCTGGGACCAAGCCCAGCCGGCTCAGCGCTTACCTGCCACCGGTCTCCATCCGAGAAGCGTAGCCGGCGCCCTGCGTCTCCTGCCCGCCTCTCTCTCTCTCTCTCTCTCCCCGCGCCGAGCGGTTGGCAGGCCGAAGGCGCCGGGGAGGGCTCGCCAGCCTTAACCCCTGCCTCGCCGCAGGTAGAGGCAGCCGGGGATCCGCACACCGCCACCGCCTGGCAAGGAAGGCGGCAGGAGCCGCGCCCGGCGCCCGGCTGGGAAGGCAGGAGGACGGGCGCGGCCCGGGACTCCCTTCTCGTAGGCCCGGCGAGTCCGTGGGACCGGGAGCCCCGGTGGGCTCGGAGCTCCGGGGCTGGCTGGGAGGGCCGGGGTCCCGGAGCCACGCGCGTCCCGCGTCTCGCAGGGAAGCAAGGGGGTCTTTTCCGCTTCTTTTAGGCACGGCGGAGGGTCCGCGGAAGGGAAGGAGCTCTGGCTACTGTCGCTGTCCCGAGTGCTGCTGGCCGGACGGCGGGTCCGTGGAGTGGCGCGCGCGGGGGTTTCGCGAATACACACACACCACCAGCCGCGTTTCTTTCGCGTGGAAGCCACGGTCTGCTTCGCCTTGCTTTGCGGAAGGAGGGGGAGAGGAGTCCGGCCGGGCGAGAAACCGCCGTGGAGTCCACGGGCGATCGCGGCTTTTATCGGAATGGGCTTGGAAAGAGGCGGCTGCTGCGGCTGCAGGACCCGGGGGTCGGCGGCGAACTCCGCCAACGGGAGTCACTCGGGCAACCGAACCGAGCCATTCAACCTGTGTGTGTGAGAGAGAGAGAGAGAGAGAGAGAGAGAGAGAGAGAGAGACACAGAGAGAGACACAGACAGACAGACAGACAGACACAGAGAGACAGAGAGAGACTGGCAGAGAGAGAGAGAGAGACACACACACACATGCCCACACCCACAGAGAGGCTCAGAGAGACAGAGAGAACAAATTCCAGGATTTGGTTTAAGCTCAAACCCTGGTTTGAGCTTCAAGATGTCACGCAACCCTAGGCAGAAACTGATGCGCCGCTGGGCACCTGCTTTGAACCCAGTTGCTAGAGAACAAAAAGGGGGGCACCCACCCGCTGCTTTTCCCCAAGGAATCCCTCACAAGGACCGAGGAGGAGGAGAGAAGACAGATCGGTTCCGTCGGGGTGGACTAGATGGCCACATGGGTTCCCTGCCATTTCATCGGAAGCCTACCCATTGGGATGGCAACCTGGAGAGGGCAGACAACCCAAAAGAATAGAATCGCTAATCTGAATGTGGGAGTACTCCAGTTCCCATCCTGCCATGCGGCTGTTCAAGATGAGAAGAGTAGTCCTTCACACCAGGGAAAAAACACCTGCACTTCTGGGTGTGACTGACAACTCAAGCAGAGGAACAACAACAACAACAACAACAACAACAATAATAGCATATTATATATCACACTATAAACATGCACACACATTCTATATACACATATACATATTTATTTTTGTACATAACTACATTTTGTACAAATACTAGTACACATGCATACAATATATATATACCATATACCTATGTACACACATAATATATAGACATATACTACGCGGATATATCACGTTAGGTTCTTGGGTGGAAGTGGATGCAGTGGAAGGCCAACACCACCAGCTAAAGAACCGACAGTTGTGACTCCACATTGTTGTATACAATGAATACATTTGATGAAGCATCCTAGGAATCAGGCAGTGCCTCACCCTGCCCCGCATCGGCTGGGTGAGTGATAACCGGAAGAGTATGAATCTATGCGTGCTCTTATCTCTAGGAGTATTTGAGAAACTCTTTGTGGAAGCCTCTCCAGTATTTGAGGGGCTGCCCCAAAGAAGAGGGGGTTCAACTTATTCTAGAAAGCACCAGAAGGCAAAAGAAGAAACAATGGAAATTAAATCAGGAGAGAAGCAATCTGGGATTAAGAAGAAACTCCCTAACAGGGAGGACAATTAACCACGGTCGCCTCCAGAAGTTGCAGGTCACTGGAGGTGTTTAAGAAGAGACTGGACAGCCACCTGTCTGAAATAATATAGTCTCCTGCTTGAGCAGGGGGCTGGACTAGAAGACCTTTGAGGTCCCTTCCAGCCCTATTCTGATGGATCGGTTGATGGTCTGGACAAAGGCAATCCAGGCTCCAGGGTTTCCTTTTTGCTCAGTTGAGAATATCTCCTCCCCTTTCGGTTAACCCCTTCATTCCTGGTGGCTTCTTTTCTTCCCCCACTTCCAGCTGTGGCTTCCCTGCTGCCTGGTTCTCTTTGAAGCCAGCCTAGCGCATGAGCCAGCACTGATACCTCCTACCTCTGCCTGGTTGTTGTTTTGTTACCAAGTCCTGTGAACGTCAACTTTCTGAAAACCAGCTGGCTGACTTTGGGCCAGTCCCTCTCTTTCAGCTGAACTCACCTCACATGGTTGTTGTGGTTGTGGGGAAAATAGGAGGAAGGGGTATTGTGTGTGTTTGCCACTTGGAGTTATTTATAAAAATAATAATAATAAAGGAGGGATATGTATGTATGTATGTATGTATGTATGAATGAATGAATGAATGAATGAATGAATGAATGAATGAATTCTTTATTGGCCAAGTGTAATTAGACACACAAGGAATTTGTCTTGGTGCAAATGCTCTCAATGTACATAAAAAGAAAAGATACATTCATCAAGAATCATAAGACACAACACTTAATAATAGTCATAGGGTACAAATAAGCAATCAAATCATACTAGGAAACAGTCAATATAAATTGTAAGGATACAAGCCACAAAGTTATAGTCATACAGTCACAAGTGGGAGGGGTTGGGTGAAAGGAAGGATGGGAGGATTCATAGAAATAGAAGTGCAGACTTTGTAAATAGTTGGACAGTGTTGAGGGAATTATTTGTTTAGCAGAGTGATGGCGTTCGGGAAAAAACTGTCCTTGTGTCTAGTTGTTCTGGTGTGCAGGGCTCTATAGCGTCCTTTTGACAGTAGGAGTTGAAACAGTTTATGTCCAGGATGTGAGGGGTCTGTAGATATTTCACAGCCCCACAGTTCTCTAGTATGATTTGATTGCTATTAGTAACCTATGACTATCACTAAGTGTTGTATCTTATGATTCTTGATGAATATATTTTATTTTTTCTTTATGTACACTGAAAGCTTATGCACTGAAGACAAATTCCTTGTGTGTCCAATCACACTTGGCCAATAAAGAATTCTATTCTATTCTATTCTTTCTCGTTCTATTCTATTCTCATTCTATTCTATTCTCCTTCCTTCTCTTCTCTTCTCTTCTCTTCTCTTCTCTTCTCCCCTTTATTCTATTCTATTCTATTCTTTCTTCTTTCCTCCTCTTCCTCCTTCTCTTCTCTCCTCTTTATTCTATTCTATTGTATTCTATTCTGTTCTATTGTTCTTTCCTGTTCTGTTCTGTTCTGTCTCTGCTTTGCTCTATTCTATTCTATTCTATTCTATTCTATTCTATTCCATTCCATTCCATTCTTCTTCCTTCTCTCCTCTTTATTCTGTTCTGTTCGTTCCATTCCATTCCATTCCATAATAAATCTCCCAGAATTCCCCAACCCAGGGATGCCGGATGCTGCAACCTATCCAAACACATCAAGCGCCTGGATTTGGAGCATGTGATCATGAAGATGGTGTGAGAGGGTGGAAGTTCATTCTCCAAGCTTTTGGGTTGGTTTATGAACTGTTTGTTACCTGGCTAGGTGGCATTTTCTGTGGGTGTGTCAGTGGTGGGTTTTGTGATGGGTCAGGTGTGTGTGTGGGGGGTGCCAGCTGTGACAAAAAGATTGCAAAACCCAGGCGTGACTCCCTTAAGCAGCTCTGCTTAGCAACAGGAATCCTGTTTCCAATTGTGGTTATAAGTCAAAAACTACAGAAAGGAGGGGCACTCCATCTTTGCATCTGAAGCCCCCCTCCCCTCAAAGATGGCTTCTTCACTTTTCCTGCACACGGAGATGTGATCCCCACAATTCCACAACAGTCACGATTCTCTGATTGGTTTGCTTTGTTTTGTTTTCCGAAGCAAAGAGTTGGCCTCTCTCCGAGTTGGCAAATCATGGATGGAACGAACGAGGCCCCCTCATTTCCCACTTTCTTCTCGGGGTGGGTCCAGGGCTTACTCAGCCTTCGTGGAAGCCCCCAAATAGCCACCGTTCTCAGCCCGCAGCCTCCGGATCTGGTTCTGTAAATGATGCAGCACACCTGGCTTGGACGGGCAGCTCTGGCTGGTGCCCAGGGAGGGGGAGCAGAGAGTGCCCAATGGGTGACACTGCCTCCATCCCTAGGGAAAAGGGGTGAGGTGGGGACAGAAGGGGAGGGGTCAGAAGGCTTCATCAGCAGGAAGCTGAGCAAGATGGCAGCCTTGATGGTGCAGTGAAAGCCTATAAACTACGTTAGTATCTAAGTTTGCTCAAGTTATGGTTCGCCGGCAGCAGGTGCGGGTGGTTGAGGCCTTGGAGAGCGAGGACTCAGATGAGAGGCCTTTGTGGGATGCAGGGATGGGGCCAGGACCATCAGGAAGTGGAGTGCTGCCTTCGGAGATTGTGGAGGCTGGCAGCAGTGAGGAAGAGGCCCCCGATGAGCCTGCGCCCAGTGCGCAAAGGAAAGAGCAGCTGCAGCAGCACAGGCGACTCAGGAATAAGGCTGCTTATTCCTAAGGCTGCTGATGGTCTCTCCCTTAAGGGATAAAAGCCAGCCCTCAGAGGTGGGATTCTTTGCAGGAAGCAAAGAAGTTCTTGCACTTCAAGCCTGGTGGAAGTTCGAACTATCCTGGCTTGTGCTTGGAGACTTTTGATTTTGATTATTTCCTTGCAATTTAACCCAGTGTTCTTGGCAGCCTTGCACAACCTTGGCAAGGCTTCTTCTTATCTGGGACAATTAGTGTTTAATAGCATTTTACTGTGAATGAACGGAATTCACAGAGAAGCATTAAAAAAGTTTTGCTTTTATCTCCATTTGGTGTTTGTTTGCTTCGAACAAGGTTTGGGTCAGAACAGCTCAGCGTATCAACTTAGGACAGCCTCTCCTTTCTTCCCCAAAAGAGGAAGCTAAAAACAGGGTCAAGGAACATCCAGATATTTGCCCACAAAGCATCAATCTAATCAGGTCTCCAGACCAACCCTTTGGGGCAGGAAGCAGCACATCACCAAGTTGGCTTTTTTTCGATTTGGGCTCAAAATTGGGAGATCTCGAAGTCCAACATGGCTGACGGGCATGGTTGGTTACGGAAGGGTTGGTGCCACCGATGGTCTTGGACGTTCTTCTGGCAACTGGTAATGGGTCTGTCCCATCCTTTGCCAACCATTCTGGCGTTCGCAAAGTAAACCATCTGGATGTTGGCAATAGGGGACACCTTGTAATCCCACCCTCCCCACCGGGGAACCTCTCCTGTTTACCATAGAGAAGTGTCTTCCTCCTGATGCAAAAGTTGCCAGATTCTTGCAGGAATTGCTGGATAAGCATCTGGAAGGGAGACACAGAGTTGTGAGCATTCAGAGTGAGAAGCTTAACTAAAGTTGGCAAATCTCAGAAAACTTGTGAGTAGGACATGAAAAGCAACAGGACTACTTGATTTCCAGTAAAAGTCCTTTTCTATCACAAGGGTGTCTTTCTTGGATTTTGAATGGAGCACCATCTGACATTATCACCCTTTGGATTTCTGCTGCTGAGAGCAATCCAAGATTCCTGAGGCACCTGTGTTTTCATAACTTCACTTAAGAAATAAATGAAGTCCACTGTAGGGCCTGCATGAAACTCTGATAACATTTGGTGGGGAAGCTGTACAAAAAAATCTAGAAATTCAAATAAGGGGAAATCTTCCTTCCCAGAGATCCGATTTCTGTGGAATGAATCTGAGTTATTTCTGACTTGACTTTTTCCCCTGTGGTTTTAACTATCCTGGTTTTATTCATTTTTCTTGAAGGACATGTCCATGTAGGCGCATTCACAAGACCCAGTCAAAAGTTCATTCATTTATGTACCAGTGGCAAGTGTTGGACCACGATTCCCATAAATGTCAACCCAAGTCTGATCTAGTGCCCTTCCCTTCCAGCTCCCAACATCTGGATGACAGACATTTTTTAGCAGTTGGAATCCAACCCAGGGGGAGGACATCAAGTTGGAGACAATCAAGTTCTGTTCTCTCTTGCAACACTCACCCATTTTGATCAAGATCCAGTTCTTCCTTCCGTTGGTTGATGGGCGTGCAATCTGCCTCATCTTCCCTGCAAGCCACCTTCTTCTGGGCAGCACGCAACTCACCAACTCTCTCTTCTGGTGATGGACTCCATGCAGGCTTGTCTTTCTCCTGTCCTTCCTTCAACCAGCTGCGCTGCAGGGCAAGGATGTCATTCATGTGGTCCTACAGGGAAGAGCAGAATTTGCAGGGACTCCTTTACCTTTTTTTTTAAAACCTGTTTGGCTGCATTGTCCCAAAAGGTGCTTTTTTCAGGAGGCAACTGGCCTTTCTGGTTTTTATCTGAAGATGTTTCGCTTCCCATCCAAGAAGCTTCTTCGGCTCTGACTGGATTGGGGGAATGGAAGGATTGATACTCCTTGCAGACAGCTGGTCATTTGCATCCTTTTAGAGGGTCGTTGAGGCCACTTGGAGGTTTCTCTGTGTCTTCAGGGTCAAAGAAGCCACTTATGTCCAAATTGAACAGCCCTCCCTCAACAGAGGGGAAGGGATACGACATCATCTATCTCCAGTCTACAAAACAGTCTTTTCAGCAGTTCCAAGAAGGCTCCACACCCACTTGCACCACTCAGGTGGCCCTGAGGACACAGCTAAACCTCCAAGTGGCCTCAACGACCTCTCAAAGGATGCAAATGACCAGCTGTCTGCAAGGAGTATCAACCTTTCCCTTCCCTGCCATCCAGTCAGAGCTGAAGAAGTTGCTCGGATGAGAAGCGAAACGTCTTCAAGGAAAAAACGAGAAAGTCCAGTTACCTCTTGAAAAAAAGATCACCTTTTGGGTCAACCTTGACCTGGAGGACTGAGAATCCCCACAGATATTTGGCTGCCTTGTTTTCCAAAAGGAATTGCCATCTTTTTTGAGAAGAAAATTGCAGGGCTGGAGTGTCTAAAGTCGCCTGGAGTTACCTTAAAGGCTTTTACCACGTACTTGTGTGCAACAAGGTATAACTACCCTTGCCTCCAAAACCACCTGTCATGCTCCTGGTGGAGACTGACTCTGAGGGAGAGGAGGAACAGCTGACAGGGAGTGGAAGTGTGGCTCCAGAGGTTGTGGAGGAGGCTGGGGAAGGGCAGTCAGAGGAGGACCCAGGCCCATCCCTTCTCCATCCTAGGGCATGCAGGGAGGAGAGGATAAGGGAGAGCTGTGGTCTATAGGGGAGGAGAGGGCCTGGATCCTCTACATGGGCTGCAGCTGTGACAACTGGATAAGAGGATGGACATGCGTATGGGCGAACGCTGGAAACAAAGCATGGAAATATCTCTAGTTTATGGTTCCTCTCTGAGTTTGGCATCCTTCCCAGTGTTGTTCTGTTATCTGTGGACGTCCTCCAGCCCTTATCTTGCCTGTTTTGTGTTGTTTTTTACTCTTTATAATTTAAACGGCATTTCCTCCTTCTTGTAAGTGTTTGAGTTTTTTTGTCTTCCATCAAGAATATTCAGAGCTTGGAAGCAAACTGAAGGAATAAAAGGGGCTCCACCTGTTTTTTTGTGACTGTGTTTGTTTTGTATCCCACCCTGGGTCATCACAGCACCAATGCATCGAAGCAAGTCCCCGAAGTGAAGGTATCCCACAGCTCCAACTACCTGGGCTTAAGGAGTTGACTCACCTGAACCAGCTGCTCTTTCAGGGCTTCCAGAACTGACTGACTTTGCAGGTGCAGATGCTCTTTCTGCTGCCTCAACTCCACCTCCTGAAGCACAGGAAAATTCAAGTGATTACACAACTTGGGAAAGTCGAGAACGGACAAATAAAAGGAAGCGCTTTGAAGCAACTCCACTAACCCCTCACAACAGACCAAACCAGCAGCTGCCTCCCACTCACCTTCTCTCTCTGGAGCTGGGAAATACGCTGCCTTCGCCGCTCAAGCTCATGGTTGAGTTCCTGGACGTAACTCTGAACTTCTTCCTTCACCTCTCGCAGGGCCTGGAGGGCAGTGCCGGAAGAGAGAGGAAGGACACCTCTGGGAAAGAAGGAAACATACAACCATGGAACTCGGCTTTTTTTGCAATTACGACATTGTGGCAGCATTTCAGGGTATCTACAGGCGGTCCCACTTAATGACTATCTTGCTTAGATGGAAATTTTGGGCTCAGTTGTGGTTATAAATAGAGGACTACCTGCATTTGATTTTTTACTTGAATTTTGCATTATGCTAGATCTTAAGGAGGAGTCCTTATACCAACCCTTCCTTCCTCCCTCCCTCCCATTCATCCTATTTTCTCCTTCCTTCCTTCCTTCCTTCCTTCCTTCCTTCCTTCCTTCCTTCCTTCCTTTTTCTTCCTCCCTCCCTCCCAGTCCTATTTTCTCCTTCCTCCCTCCCTCCCTCCCATTCATCCTATTTTCTCCTTCCTTCCTTCCTTCCTTCCTTCCTTCCTTCCTTCCTTCCTTCCTTCCTTCCTTCCTTCCCTTCCTTTCCTAAAACATCCCAGAAAAGGAAAACTTTGATATTCTACCTGCACAGCAGGTCAGGCCGCAGGGCTGCCTTCTCAGGAAGGACCTCCTGGAGCTGCTGACATGCTATGGCGACCTGAGTGGCCCAAAAATGATCCATCCGGTCAGCCTGGGCCTGAGCTTCCTGCTCTCGGAGGGACATCCGGCTACATTCTGCTTGAAGTTGTTCTTCACCTTCTTCCATCTGTTGCAGCTTCATCCTCATTTCTTCTCTTTCTTGCATCCTTTCCTGGGGGAGAGAAAACACACAAGACCTGTTTCAGGAATCAGAGAGGCTTAGCAGACGGGTTTCTCACTGCTCCGACAGACGTGATGGTGGTTGTCATCTTTAAAGCCCTACCTGGCTTGGGATCAGGTTACCTGATGGGCTCTTCACCTTGCCATTCAAACAGGGGGGGGAGGGAGGAGGCGGTCAGTGGTCCAAATAATGCACCCATAGAAAGCAGAACTCCAAGGCAGGTAGATCCAATTTTATTGGATACATCATATTGGTGTTCTGACGCAAACCCTTTTCCAGTAAAACAAACACGAACCAAAGGGAACAGAAACCTTTTAATGATTCTTACGAATCCCCAGTTAAAAGGCTGCTGCAAACTAATTAACTTTGATAAGCACGAGCCTCACCAAAACTGTGCGAGGCTGCCAAGAATAACAGATAAGGTCACCTAGAAATATTTTACAACACAAGAGTCTTCAAACACCAACTTAAGATATTGCAATATCCACGAGGCTGGAGTTTCAAAACGTCTTTGCTTCCTGCAAAGAACGTCCACTTCACAGCTGGCTTTTATCTTCTTGAAGGAGGGGCCATTACCTTGCAGCCTTATTCCTGAGTCGCCCATGCTGCTGCAACTGCTCTTTCCTGCGAGCAGCCCTGCGCGCACGCACACTTGGCACAGGCTCCTCCGGAACCTCCTCATCGCTGCTGCCAGCCCCCACAATCTCTGAAGGCAGCAGTCTACTCTCTAATGGTCCTGGCCCCTCATCGGAGTCCTCGCTCTCCTCAGCCACCTGCTGCCGGCTAACCACAACAATTGGTCAGCTGGAAAGGTTTGAGACCCAAGCACCACATGACTGGGTGAGCTCCCGTCCTCAGCTCAGCTCCTGCCCACCTAGCAGTTTGAAAGCATGAAGACGCGAGTACATAAATAGGTACCACTTCGGTGGGACAGTACAGTGCTCCGTGACGTCATGCTAGCCAAATGACTGCAGAAATGTCTTCGAACAGAGCTGGCTCAACGGTCTTGAAACGGAGGTGAGAGCATCGGTCCCTAGAATCAGCAACATAGCTTTAGAACTTCTTCCTGTGTATGTGGGGGGAGGGGTTGTTGTCTCACCTGCTCCAGCTCCTCTCGCAGCCTCTGAAGAGCTTCGTCCTTTTCCTTCTGCAGCCCAACCTGAAGTTCTTCTAGGCTGGCTCGTTTCTCCTCTTCCAACAAACGGGCCTGGTTCTCCAAGCCTTCGATCTTCTGAAACACAAAATGCCCCCAATGGGCTATTCTCACTCCTGCTTTGCTATCTGTCCCATGGGCTCTTTGGTTGAGTACCCCAAGGAGCCAAGCAAGGGAGAGGGGAGATGCCTGGTTCTCTACCAAATTCAGGCAGCCATGACTGTAGACCTCCTCTCACCCACCCCATCCCTTGTGTCATACCCCTGTTGGAGTCTGATTCTGAGGGAGAGGTCGAACAGCTAGGGAAGGGCACAGTCCAGCTGGGCATTCAGAGGAAGACCCAGACCCACCCCCTCTGCATCCTAGGGCACGCAGGGAGGTATGGAGCAATGTGGGTTACGGGGGAGAAAGAGGCCCTGATTCCCTTCATTAGCTGCACCTGGGAAAACAGGATAAAAAGGGTGTTTGCACACAGAACCTTGCTGGAAGCAAAGCGTGCATTATCTTCGTTTGTCAAGTCCTATCTGGGTTCTGGCATCCTCCCAACTGTATGTGTTTTGTTATCTTTTGAATTCTGCAATTCCTGATCCTGCCCTGTCTCGTTAATTGCTGCAGCGTGGTTTGTGTTGGTTTCTATTTATAATTTAGATGTACGTTTGGTTCAGACTAAATTTCTTCCCTTTAAAGACCGTTCTTGGGAGAGTTTTTTCTCCAGATGATGATAACTGGACATTGGGGGCAAGTTGGAGAAATTAAAGGGATTTTACCTACTTTTGTGACTTTGTTGCTTTTGTGCCACGCCCCTTTGGGTCATCACACCTTGATCACACCCTCATCAAGGACCATCAAGGAACCAGAGCAACACCATAAGCTGATCAGAGTAGTGTCTTCATTGCTGCTTGCCTATTTACAAGAATCTTCCTAGATACTAACTATATTCTCTTGGGAACAAGCAGACAGAGGCTTCAAGGGTCTTACGGAGGATCTGGCCAGCGTCTCTTCCTCCTTTGTAGGGATTCCAAGCTCGCCAGTCTCTTTACTCCACCCCTTACTCTAGCTGGTGATTCCACCATGTAGGTGGAAGAATTAAGAGGGGCTGCAACCCCAAACGAGTAATTCCAAACTCCCAGTACTCCTTTATTAAGGGAGTCATTCAGGCCGCCTTTTCCTGAGTGATGTGACCCTCTTCTTCCCAGAATTACAGATTAACAGAGTTGGAAGGGACCTCGTAGGTCATCTAGTCCAACCTGCTGCCCAAACAGGAGAGCCTGCACCATTTCTGACAAAGGGCAGTCCAGTCTCGTCTTGAAAGCCTCCAGTGATGAAGCGCCCACAACTTCTGAAGGCAACTTCTGTTCCATGGGTTGATTGTTTCTCCCTGCCAGAAATTCCTCCTTATTTCCAGGTTGAATCTCTCCTTGTTCAGTTTCCATCCATTATTCCTTGTCTGGCCTTTGGGTGCTTTGGAAAATAGCTTGACTCCCTTCTCCTCTCTGTGGCAGCCCCTCAAATATTGGAAGACTGCTATCCTGTCACCCCGATCCTTCTCTCCACTAGACTAGCCATGCCCAGTTCATGCAACCATTCGTGGTATGTTTGAGCCTCCAGTCCCCTCATCCTCCTGGTTGCTCTGCAGGGCTAATCTTCCTGATCCAAAGACAGTTGGTACCTGATGCCACCCACCAACCTGGTGGCCCGGCTCAGCCCAGAGATGCTCACCTGACGGAGGTCACCTGCTTCATTCCGCAAAGCACCGTTGAGTTTCCTTTCCTTCTCCAGGGCTCTCTGGAGATCCGTCCGCCTCTTCCGGTCCTGTTCCCCCAGGACCTCTCGCTGCATGCGGAGGGCTGTCTGGGCATTGGCTTCCCATTTCTTCTGCTCCTGGTGCAGCGCGTTCTGCGCCTGAGACGGACACACAAGGGGACCAACAAATGAACAGCGTACGGTTGGAGCCCAGGATGGACTGAAAGACTTGTGCAGCCTTGGTGACTTTCGGAGGCGTGGACTTCAACTCCCAGAATTCCCCAGCCAGCACAAAAAACACCTGCACTTCCAGGTGTGACTGACAACTCGAGCAGAGGAATAATAATAATAATAATTGCATCTTATATATCACACTATAAACATACACACACATTCTATATACACATATACATATTTATATTTCTACATAAGTACATTTTGTATAAATACTAGTACACATGCATATCATATATATACCTATGTATGCACATCACATATAGACATATACTATGCTAATATATCTAAATATATAATAATATTATCTAAAATATATAATATTTTTTTAGATATATATTTATTTTAAGTATGGTTTTACATTCTGTAAGCCTCCTCAAGTCACCATGGGCGAATAGGCAGCAATATTACTACCAACCTGCCTTCCATGGAGGACCTGTATCCTGCACGAGTCAAAAAGAGGGCTGTGAAAATATCTACAGATCCCTCACATCCCAGACATAAACTCTTTCAACACCTTCCCTCAAAATAACGCTATAGGGCACTGCACACCAGAACAACTAGACACAAGGTGAGTTTTTTCCCCAAACACCATCACTCTGCTAAACAAATAATTTCCTCAACACTGTCCAACTATTTACAAAGTCTGCACTACTATTACTGTTAATCTTCTCATCACTCCTGATCACCCATCCCCTCCCACTTGTGACTGTATGACTGTGACTTTGTCGCCTGTATCCTTATGATTTATATTGACTGTTTCCTAGTATGATTTGATTGCTTATTGTACCCTATGACTATCATTAAGTGTCGCACCTTATGATTCTCGACTCTTGACAAATGTATCTTTTATTTTATGTATACTGAGAGTATTTGCACCAAGACAAATTCCTTGTGTGTCCAGTCACACTTGGCCAATAAAGAATTCTATTCTATATAAATTCAATTAATAATAATAATAATAATAATAATAATAATAATAATAATAATATCATATGTTAGGTTCTTGAGAGGAACTCAACACTTAGGAAGGCCAACACCACCAGCTAAAGAACTGACAGTTGTGACTCCACATTGTTGTATACAATGAATATATTTGATGAAGCATCCTAGGAATCAGGCAGTGCCTCACCCTGCCTCGCATCGGCTGGGTGAGTGATAACCAGAAGAGTATGAATCTATGCTCTCTCTCTAGGAGTATTTGAGAAACTCTTTGTGGAAGCCTCTCCAGTATTTGAGGGGCTGCCCCAAAGAAGAGGGGGTTCAACTTATTCTAGAAAGCACCAGAAGGCAAAAGAAGAAACAATGGAAATTAAACCAGGGGAGAAGCAATCTGGGATTAAGAAGAAACTCCCTAACAGGGAGGACAATTAACCAGGGGAACAGAAGTTGCCTCCAGAAGTTGCAGGTCACTTTAAGAAGAGACTGGACAGCCACCTGTCTGAAATAATATAGTCTCCTGCTTGAGCAGGGGGCCGGACTAGAAGACCTTTGAGGTCCCTTCCAGCCCTATTCCCATTCAAAGATAGTGGACGCCTGCAGAGACAGGGATTGAACTGAAAGATCTTCAAGCTCCCTCTCACGCTATGATTCTGGGACCAAGATGCTAATGAGGAAGAAAGCCGGAAACACAGCCTGCGATCCAACCTACCACCTCGTTGGCCTCCACCTTCAGGGCCGTTGCCTGCTTCTGCATGGCTTCCTGCAGCTGGATGACTTCTGCCTCTCGCTCCTGGGATGGAAAGGGGAGAGAGAGAGAGAAATACTATCCTGTCCAGATTCACACAATACGCTCCACCCAGGTTAAGGAAAGCCAATTGCTGCATTCACTACCTAACCTGCTTTGCTGAGGTGGTTCAGGTTCAGGTGACTAATTGAACCCCTGCATTGATTCGCTCAACAACCGCAGCAAGGAAGGTTGTAAAAATGGGGCAAAAGTTTCTCAACAGCTGTCTCACTTAGCAACAGAAATGTTGGGCGCCGCTGTGGACATAACTCAAGAACACCTTGTAATTACCTTTAGGGTCTTTTGTAGATCTTCAATTTCCTTCTGGAAAGTGACAGCTTGCTCCTGAAGAGCCCTGGCTTTAGCCACTTCTGAACTCTCCGCACACTGAGAAACAGAACAAGAAACAACTAACAGATTCATAGAGTCGGAAGGGACCTTGTAGGTCATCTAGTCCAACCCCCCCGCCCAAGTAGGAGATCCTACACCATTTCTGACAAATGGCAGTCCAGTCTCTTCTTAAAAGCTTCCAGTGATGAAGCTCCCGCAACTTCTGAGGGCAACTTCTGTTCCATCAGTTGATTGTTCCCACTGTCAGAAAATTCCTCCTTATTTCCAGGTTGAATCTCTCCTTGTTCAGTATCCATCCATTATTACTTGTCTGGCCTTTAGAAAATAGCTTGACCCCCTTCCTCCTCTCTGTGGCAGCCCCTCCAATATTGGAAGACTGCTATCCTGTCTTCCCTGATCCTTCTCTTCACTAGACTAGTCATGCTCAGTTCCTGCAACCATTCATCATATGTTTTAGTCTCCAGTCCCCTAATCCTCCTGGTTGCTCTTCTCTGCCCTCTTTCTAGAGCCTCAACATCTTTTTTATAATGTGCTGACCAAAACTGGATGCAGGATTCTAGGTGTGGTCTTACTAAGGTTTTAATTAAAACAATTAAAACAGCCTTGACCAATCTTCAGGAGATAAGCTGCCAACAACCTCTGTCTCTTTTTTTAATTACAAAAATTTTATTGAATAAATTGTTAAAAACATTGGAGGTGGTGTGATCGTCCTGACAATCCTGTTTGTCATACATATTATGGCATAAGGTACATGTTTTATATGCATTTATACAACATTTGCTATTTCTACTCATCCATTCTGCTAGCTCTCCCATCTTTTGATTCTAGATGCTTCCTTTCCCCCCACCATTCGTAGAATTTATCCCATGCTTTGTAGTATTCTGTTTCATCTTTGTCTTTTATTTCCAAAGTTAATTTATCCATCTCAGCACAAGTCCAAATCTTTTTTTAATATTTCATCTTCATCGGGAATTTATCTTTATCTTTCCACTTTTGAGTAAAAGCTCACCTTGCTACAGTGATCACATGTATTATTAAGTAGATCACCTCTTTTTTTGCATTTTTCTGTTATGATTCTGAGTAAAAAAAAAATTCCTGTTTATATTCCACTTTTTGCTCTGTCATCTCCTCAAGCCACCTCTGAATTCTACGCCAAAACTCCTGGGTTTTTCTGCATTTCCACCTCTCCTTTGTCTCTGGATGGCCCATCTCCTCTGTGGCTTCCATTCCTTTCCCAGCCTCTGCACAATCCCTCACAATTCCCAGACGTTCAAGATGCCAGGTAGATACCTCCTGTAAAGCCTGCTTCCCTTCCAGCTGCATCTCTTCTCTTAGTTTGGAGAGCTCTTTCTCCTTGCAAGAAGACAGGAGGAAAAAAAAAATTACTTTACCCATTCGCGGCTGGACACAGAATATAGAATAACGGTGTGGGAAGGGACCTTGGAGGTCTTCTAGTCCAACCCCCCCCTGCTTGAGAAAACCCGCCATTGCTAAGGAATAAAGAGAACCTTTTCCTGGAATGCTTCCTGCTGAACCTTCTTCAGCTGTTGTTGATGTTCCTTTTCCAGGCTCTGGACCATGCCATCTTTTTCCGCCTCCAAGCCTGACAGGGTCTCATGCATCCTTGCTATTTCCAGATCCTTTTGGGACAGCAGAGCCTGCAAAATCCAGATCCTCAGTTGTGCGCCTAGATCTGAGAGCCCACCTTGCGAAACAGGCCGGCCCCTCCTGTTGTCAGGTTCACTCCCAGTTCTGGAAAACCTCGGGGAACAACCAGCCCTAAGCTCCTTCATTACTGGATCCAGAGATGGAAGCTGAGGGCTGGGCAGGAAGGAACAGGTGGAAACTCAAAGGGAGATCCAACTTGGAAATGAGGAATTTAAGAACAATCAACCCGTGGAATGGCTTTGTCTCCAGAAGTTGTGGGAGCTCCATCCATGGAGGCTTCCAAGAAGACACTGGGCTGCCATCTGTCAGAAACGGTGTAGGGTCTCCTGCTTGGGCAGGGTGGAGAGGGGTTGGACTAGATGACCTCCAAGGGTCCCTTCCAATCTGTTATTCTATATTCAACAGGACAGCTTGCCTTCGGAGGCTGTGGGAGCTTCATCCCTGGAGGCTTTCAAGAAGAGACGGGGCTGCCATCTGTCAGAAACGGTGCAGGGTCTGCTTGGGCAGGGGGGTTGGACTAGATGGCCTACGAGGTCCCTTCCAACTCTGTTAATCTGTATGTCTGTCTGTCACTTTGGATGTCTATTGAGTGATCTGGGGAAAAGGTTTTTTTAAGGATTGAAAAAAAAATGGCACTTGGGGACCCCTGAAGCCAGTGGATGTTCCCCTGTTAAAGATCGTGGCAGGGGGCACCCCTGGCTGGAGGGAAGAGAGAAGAGCCCCCTCCCAGGTGTGCATCATTCCTCACCTCCACCTGCAGGGCCCCGTACTGCCTGCCCTGCCGCCTGAGCAGGCTGAGCTCTTCCTCCAGTTCCACGACTTCCTTCAGGTAGATCCCCCGCTTATACTCCAGCAGCACCAGATCAGCCCTGCAGCAGGGAAAGAAGGATGTAGCAAAACAATAGAATAACAGGGTTGGAAGGGACCTTGGAGGTCTCGTAGACCAACCCCTGCTCAAGCAGGAGACCCCACATCATTTTGGACAAATCTCTCCTTAAAAGCCTCCAGTGATGCAGCACCCACAACTTCTGGAGGCCAATTGTTCCACTGGTTCATTGTTCCCACTGTCAGGAAGTTTCTCCTTAATTCCTGGTTGCTTCTCTCCTTGATCAGTTTCCATCCTTTGCTTCTTGTCCTGCCTTCTGGTGCTTTGGAAAATAAGCTGACCCCCTCCTCTTTGGGGCAGCCCCTCAAATATTGGAAGATTGCTATTATGTCTCCCTTAATTCTTCTTTTCCCTAAACTAGACATACCCAATTCCCACAACCGTAACTTGCAACTTTTACCCTCCTTACAGCATAACACTTAGACTTATATACCACTTCACAGTGCTTGACAGCTCTCACTAAGGAGTTTACAGGGTCAGCTTGTTGCCCCCCAATAATCTGGGTCCTCATTATACCCACCCTAGAAGGATAGAAGGCTTCGGACTTAAGCCATGTTTACTACCTTGTCGCTTTGGCAATGGGTGTCAAACATCAGCCTCAGGGTTGCCCCTCTTCATTTTCTATCCTTATAATAAATATCGACTGACTGATACCTGGTCTTCTCCACTTTATCCTGATGTTCTTCCATTTGCAACTCCCGTCTCCTGGCCAGCTCCTGGTGCTCCTGTAGGGCTTCCTGAAAATTTTCCAGCTCCAGAGCCGCATGCTGGGAGGAGAAGGAAGAGGAGGAGGAGGAGGAGAAGTTGGAGTGGGTTGTTTGAGTAGAAGAAGAGGAGGAGAAGAATGGAGGAGGAGGACAAGAAGGAGGAGGAGAAGAAGAAGAAGAGGAAGAAGAAGAAGAAGAGGAAGAAGAAGAAAGAAGAAGAAGAAAAGAAGAAGAAGGAAAGGAAGAAAGAGAAGGAGAAGAGAAGAGGAAGAAAGAAGAAGAAGAAGAAAAGAAGAAGAAGAGGAAGAGGAAGAGGAAGAAAGAGGAGAAGGAGAAGAAGAAGAGGAAGAGGAAGAAGAAGAAGAGTAAGAAGAGAAGGAGAAGAAGAAGAAGAAGAGGAAGAGGGAGAAGAAGGAAAAGAAGAAAAGAGAAAAGAAGGAGAAGGAAGAAGAAGAAGAAGAGGAAGAAGGAGAAGAAGAAGAAGAAGAAGAAGAAGAGGAAGAAGAAAAAAGAAAGAAGAAGAAGAGGAAGAGGAAGAGGAAGAAAGAGAAGAAGAAGAAGAGGAAGAAGAAGAAGAAGAAGAAGAAGAAGAAGAAGAAGAAGAAGAAGAAGAAGAAGAAGAAGAAGAAGAAGAAGAAGAATGGTTAGCTTCATGCTGAGTCTACCTCTGTGATTCTCGAGGTATCCCTTCCTCCCACTGCCAGCATGTCCTGAATAGACCTGGTTTAGGTTGTGGTTTCCTGCTGTGGCTTCCTTCCAGTTGGGAGCCCACCTCCTGAACTTGCCAGAAGTCCTTCTTCTTTGGCCGAGCAGCTGTGCAAACCCCTCTTCATCTACACCAAAGACGCTGGAACTCAAGGACCTAAAAAACCGCATCAGATCAGTATGGCATGACGACGTTGTCTCTGTTAAGACCGACAAAGCTATTCTCCAAAGCACCTGAAAGGCAGGACGAGAAGCAACGGATGGAAGAGAAGCAACCTGGAACTAAGGAGGAAGTCAACTAAGGTTTTGAATGCATGGTGTGTGGATCTCCAGCCTCAGAGGAAATTCACACACACACAGGCAGAGGTTTTTGTAGGGCTAGTGGGTCTCCAAGTCTCCTCTTTGGCCTCAGGCACTTCCATGGTCTCTGCTTTACCCTTTGCCCATGGATACTCACCTCCATGGATACTCTGATGGCATCTGGGGCTTCTTCACACCATGGCCATCAGCTGTTGGGGAAAAGAGACCTGATTTAGTCCAGATTTCCAGACAAAGAGAAAAGGTCCCAACCCAAGAGAAAAAAGACAGGAGGGAAGACCCTCCAAAGCACAGACAGAAATAAAAAATGATCAGAACGCATCTTCTCCAGAAGCCAACAGCCAGATAAGCAGGAATTAACACCAGACAAACAAGCAAGCAGAAAGCAATCCGAACCAATGAACTAGCAAGGAGAAAACCCACACCAACTGTATATACATAGGGACCAAACCCAAGCCACTGTATATACATAGTGCCACTGTATATACAAGCAAAAAAAACCCCACATTGACTCACACTGATTATGTGTTACCTGGCTGGGTAATGAAATGTCTGTAAACAAAACCACTCAGCGAGCCCCAAGGATTCCACACTCCAACCCACAGCTACAGGGATTCTCTTCTATGGGTATGATAAACAATGCCGGCCAAATTGTCCTGCCCAACTCACTTTCTCCCCTCTCTGGAACTTCACCATGGACCTCAGTGCTCAAAGCCACAGACCACGTCTCCCTCAGTCTTCTGGCCAACCCTGCAGTCTTCTCTGCATCCCTTGGGCTATAAATGGCTCCAGGATCTGTCCCCAGTTCAGGTGGAGACAGACTCTCCTTTCTGCCAAGGAATTTGGCTTTTGGTGGATAGAGAGAGTGAGGATCTTCTCCATCAAGAGGTAAGAAGTGATTTCTGCAGCATCCTCTGAGGGCTTCTCCTCCTGGGTGGTCCGATGAGGACTTCTCAGGATGGCTGGCCTTTGCTCTCCTCAGTGGGACTGTAATTTTTGATGGGGTTCTTCTGGCCCTTTGCCAGGACGAAGCAGGATCTCCAGTGACCAACTGATGCTTTGAGCTTCTACCGATCGTGATGTTCTTCCTTGGTTCAGAAGATCGCTCTGGCCCTTTTCCTCCTCGCTCTAATTCCAGGAATCCACTATTCCTAGAGAATCCAACTTCTTCTCTTGTGCTCTGGAGCCTGGCGTGGTGGTTCCTCTCCACGGCTGGCCTCCCCTTCCTACATCCGTTCCACTGGAGCTCTTGACAAACAGTTCTGCCTAAGCACAGAGCCTTTTTCTCGTGGGGCTTCCACATTCTTGACTCCATGTTGAGGAAGACTCTGGAGGGGACCTTCTCTGGAATGAGGAGCCAATTCTTGGCTCCGCCTCTCCTTGGACGCTTCTGCTGGCCACCGCTGGCTTGTCGACTCCAATCTGAGAGAATCCAAAGCAGGGTGGAGAGATCTGAAAGTTGGACAAGGACCAGCCACCTCAGGGAGGATGGTGGCATTAGATGTGGGTGGCCTCAAGACTCTGGAGCCTGACGTGAGACCAGAAGGTGCCTCATCTTCATCGGAGCTCAGCAGCAGGTCCACCAGACCTTTGTGGAACTCATCGGCCAAGTCTTCAGTGCAAATGGACTCTGATCTGCTTGGGGCCTCCTTTGAGTCAGGGAGCTGCAGCCTCCACTCTCTGCAGTCCATCTCCCGAAGAGGTCACGTCTCTGTCCCCCCTGCGTTGGTCCTGCCTGGATCTGCAAGGAGAAGGAAGCAAATTGAGGACCTCATCTGATCACATGAGGTGCTGATACCACTTTGGCCTTGATAGGACCATATGGCATTCAGTTTTGGGACAACCGTGACCTGGATAGATGAGAATCTCCATAGACATTAAGAGGCAAAAAGTATCTCAGTTAATGGTCTGCAGGGAAGCACGGCATCCTGAGAAAACCGGGCACAAAGGCGCAGAGATGCCGCTTTGGGACAGGGATCCCTCGGCTTTCCTGCCGAAGTTGCCCTTCAATTGCGGCTGGACCCAACTTCCTTCGGCCACCCTTTCCGTATCCCGGCCGGCCTTCTCTTTTTTTCTTCCTCCCACCTCGAACTGCGCAGGGGGATTAGCAGCGCATGTGCGATTGGATCCGGTTCTCTTGGCTGCGCAACTTTTCTTCAGGATGGAGGGGACCGACGAGACGCAAGGGGAAACACTCGCAACAAAGGAGCAAAGCATCGAGGCGACTCACCGGCTGCTTGCAAGACCCGCCGCGCATCGCTTTCACCCGGAGAAAAGCTTCGTTTGCAACCGTGGAACGTCCCGGGCCGGGGTTGCCTAGCGACCCTGGAACGCGCAGCAGCTCCGGCACTCCCATTGGAGGAGAGTCTCGTCCGTTGCCTAGGAACGCCACACGGCGGACTCTCAGAAAGAGCCGCGGGAAGCAACGTGGGGCTGCTGGGGGAGCGGTGCCTGCAGTCCCACCCGCCTCCAAGACTGGAGACTCGAAGGGACACCCCGGAAAGTTGTGGGGAAAGTTGGAAGGATGGGAGGTCAACCATTCTCTTGCGGTATTCTTGAAGGAAGCAAAAATCGTGGAGCGAGGAATGAAACATGAATTCATTATCTATCTATCTATCTATCTATCTATCTATCTATCTATCTATCATCCATCCATTTCTCTATCATTTTCTCTATCACCTATCATATATCTCTCTTTCTCATTTCTCTATTATATCATCTCTTTATCTATTTTTATCTCTATCTTTTCTCTCATCTTTATCTATTATTTATCATCTATATCATTTATCATCTTTATCATCTATCATATCTATCCATCCATCATCTACCTACCTACCTTCCTATCCTATCCTATCCTATCTCCATCAACTGTCTGTCCGTCCGTCCATCTTTTCTCTATCATATATCATGTCTCTATCATCTCTTTATCATCTTTATCACCTATCATCTCTCTCTCATTTCTCTATCATATATCTTTATCTATTAATCATTCATCCACCCTTCCTTCCCTTTCCTTTTCTTCCTTCCAAGCCACCTATCTATCCATCCATCCATCATTTCTCTATCATCTATCATCTGTCTCTTATCATCTTTATCACCTTTCTCTATCACCTATCTCTCTCTATCTCATTTCTCTATCATGTATCATCTCTTTATTTATCATGTATCTCTATTATCTCATTTCTCTATCATCTTTATCATCTTTCTCTATCATCTATCTTATCTGTCCATCCATCCATATCTATCTATCTATCTATCTATCTATCTATCTATCTATCTAATCTATCTATCTAATCTATCATCAGTCTCCATCCATCCTCTGGGTCAGGGGTCCCCAAACTTGGCAATTTTAAGACTTGTGGACTTCAACTCCACATAGATGGCTGAGGAATTCTGGGAGTTGAAGTCCACATGTCTTAAAGTTGCCAAGTTTGGGGACCCCTGACCTAGGTGTTAAAAACGACTTGAAGGCACACCATCAAGACCAATGCTTGGTATTGGCTTCATGCCCTTATCCAGGCAGTTGCAACTATAGGAAAGCCAAGCAGTTCTCCTTCGATCCAATTAGTCCTCTGATGAGAGACCACCAGGAAACCCAAAAGCCAAAGGGTAGCTTGGGAAGTTGGAAAAACGTTTGATGTTATGAGTAGTTTGAGGTCAAGCCTCGTTTCAGTCTATGGGTCATGAACAGAACGGAGCACTGTCAGAGTTGGAAGGGACCTTGGAGGTCTTCTAGACCAACCCCCTGCTCAAGCAGAACCAATTCAGATAAATGGTTGGCCAATCTCATCTTAAGAACCTCCAGTGTTGGAGCACCTGGTTAATTGTCCTCACTGGGGAAATATTTTTTTTTTAACCTTACAACATGTGAGACCAGATGAGCAAAATTTCACCCCCGATATTCCAGAGTTAAGGAAGCCAAAAAGCGAGCATTATCGGTCATCCAATAAGGCATTAAAGCTATTTCTTGCTTCCTTTCTAACGTACCCCACCCCACTTCCACTAAAATAGGCCTTGAAAAGACAAGACAAGCAAGAGAGCCCTGTATCTTTTATTGTTAAACATAATTAAAGCTGAACTGAGAGAAAGAGACAGGAAAACATCACATCTGCTTAAGATTTTTACAACATAAGAAGATCAGGAAGAGAAAAAAACCCAGAAATGCTACAGTTTTGCAGCTCCAAGTTTGGGAGGATTTTTGGAGGGAGATGCTGGAGAGACGCAGAGGCGATCCTGTTGAAGAACACAATCCTTGCAATGTGGCTTGGAAATGCTTTGAAGGTCCAGATGCATGTCTTCGCTCCCGGACATGCTGCATTGTCTAATGAGAGCCGTTGCAAAAAAAAATGTCCCTAGCTGGACACAGAACAGACACCATGACCAAATCCATGTTTCTGCAATGCAGGTTTCCTATCTCATAATAACCTCCGGACAAATGGGTTTAACCCCGTGTGTCTCAAACTCGACAATTTTAAGATATGGGAGGCCTTCAATTCCCAGAATTCCCTAGCCCAGGGTCTCCAACCTTGGCAACTTTAAGACTTGTGGACTTCAACTCCCAGAATTCCCAGCCAACGTCGGGCATTGAAGTCCAAACATCTTAAAGTTACCAAGGTTGACAACATTGGGTTCAAAGATAGGGTGTCGCCGTTGTACAGAATACAGAATAAAATCGAGAGACGAGTAGAACAACAGAGTAACAGAGCAGCAGATTTGGAAAGGACCTTAAAGGTCTTCTAGTCCGACCCCTGGCTCAGGCAGGCGATCCTATACTATTCGGGACAAAAGGCTGTCCAATCTCTCCTTTAAAAAAAAAAACCCCAGTGATTTTAATTTATTGTGTTTGTACATTGTCTAAACTGCCTTGAACTGAAAACGTCCTTAGGCAGAATAACAGAGTTGGAAGGGAACTTGGAGGTCTTCTAGTCCAACCCCACCCCCTGCCCAAGCAGGGAACCCCAAACAATTCCAGACAAACCGGTTGTCCAGTCTCTTCTTAAAAGCCTCCAGGGATGGATCGCCCACAACAAGGCCGTGAGCTTTGGGACTTCCGGGTTGAGCCTTCTCGAGAACAGGCGGTTTGTGATCGCCACGACCGCAGCCTGGCTCTTGCGTCGGAGAGCCCCGATCCTGCAAGGCGGGCTGAAGCTGCCTCGTAGGGGCGGCGGAGAAAGGAAATCTGCCAGCCAGAGTGAGGGAGCCGCATCTCCCCCTTTGGGTCTGGTCTTTTCCCTCCGAAGGCGTCAAGAAGCGGTGGTCAAAATGGCCACCTCAAGAGAAGGTCTCAACGGGACTAAGATGGTGCAGGAGGAAAGAGAGAAGTCGACAGCAGAGGAACCGGGAGTATTGGATGGTAAGATCAAGGCACCCGGGATTAAGATAAAGATGAGTTTTAAAAAGAGAAACAGAAGCGGCGCAGTTCAAGTGAAGAAAAATAAGTAAAAATATTGATTTTATAAGTAAGGCTTCAACCGGGAAAGGAAGAAGCCAATAAGAATTTAAGTTTGGGGTTCGGAAAACTTTGATTATCAAAATAAAAGAAAAGGGTTAAGACTCTGTGCAGAAAGTGCCACTTTGTGAGAAAAATTGGAAGTTAAAGAAGTAGAAACTATCTTGTTCCTTTGTGGATTGGAGTTGCTACATTTTAAAGAGACGACAGGACTTATAGAAAGTGAAAGCTTGAATACACAAAGACGGATTGCTGGACTAATTGGCAATATTGATATAGACTCTGGACCTGGGTTAGGATTATAGAAAATTTAAAGAAGAAGAAATAAGGAAATTAAAATTTTGGTGGTCATCAAGAATTAAAAATGGAGTTTAAAAGTATGAAAGAACTGTTACAGGAAGTGACTGAACTAACTTGGCATGTTGCAGAAAATATGGGCATTCAAATGCTGAACAAAGAAGAAGAAGCCGTGGAAGGGGTGAAGCTAGCACAAGAGAAACCATCTTAAAAGACAATTAATACAAATAAAAGGAAAAGGGAAGGTGGCTAAAAAAACGGAACCTAAGAAATATCTAAAGGGGAACATTTACAAATTAAGCATGTAGAAAGGTTCAGAAGGAAGGGAACAGAAAGGTTAAAGAGAGAGAGAGGATTCAAACTGGATAGAAAGGGGAGAGCAGGATAATAGGAGGAGAAGGAAGCCAGCACAAGCAAAGCCATTTTAAGAAGACATTAACACAAAGATTAATACAAATAAAAGGGAAAGGGAGGATTCAAAAAAATGAAACTTAAGAAGTAATTAAAAAGGGAACATTTATGAAATTAGGCATGTTAGAAAGGTCCAGAAGGATAGAGAGCAGAAAGGTAAAGAGAGAGAGAGGGATTCAAACTGGATAGAGAAGGGGATAGCGGGATAAAGAGAGAGAAGGAACAAGAACAGAACAAAAGATAGATAGACACGGGAATTACATAATGAAGAAAAACTTGTTTGCATAGAGATAATGGCTGCGTATTTAAAAGGGGGTCTCTGCATGAAGAAATGGTAATAAGAATATATTGTAATTATAAAAGTGTAAACAATAGGGTTACTGACAATTTTACTGGTAAAAGGTCACATTTTTTCATTTCTTATCTACAAAAAAAGCTAAATGATGATTAATGAATTGAATTAATTGAAATGATTTTAGAAAATGCCTAAAAATGAGATTTGTCAATAACCAAGATTAGTTATTTTTATTATTATTTTGGAACTATAAATAAATTTTAGGGGGGATATGTGTTGCAGAACCCAACCGATTAGAGATATATTGTAAGGGAGCTTTTTTTCCATTTTCTTTTTCTTTTTCTATCTTTCGTTTTAAAGGAATGATTATGATTATGTTACTATATTAACCACTGAGGTGTCACTCTCGAAGTAGTAAAAGGGGGGCAAGTCTAGGTTTTTTTTTTCATTCTTTTTAGTGTTAACATGGACACGGATTTAGAATTATGGAGAGAATATGTGATGAAAGGGCAAATCTGACGGACAAAAGAATTCTGTAAATGATTAACGAGTATTAACAATGTGAAGATAATTAAAGGATAGACATGGATGAACTTTATCTTTAATATGATGGGCAAATATATTGTTATTTGTAAGATTTATACATGAAGTTTTTAAAATATATATGTATATTTGCAATTAACTCGAAATGAACTGGGGGCTATACAGATTGAGATTAAGATTTGAGATTAGGATTAATTTCTTTGACCCTTTGTCCGCTAAAATGGAATAGAAGTGAAGTCAAATGTTTAAAATGAATATAGATCTACTGTCACATTTGCATGTAAAAGTGATGACTCGGGAACATGCTGTCTACTGAAAAGAGCTGTTTTAAAAATTGTTAAAAATTGAATAAATTTTGTTTTAAAAAAAAAACAAGGCCGTGAGCTTTAAAGAAACCAAAGAAATGATTTCTTCCCTAAATTAAAACCTTGCTTGAGATAGTTGGCATCACAGCATTCAACCGTTATCTGGAAAATTCATTTTGTGCCATCGTTCTTCTTTTTTTTTTTAATCCCCAGGAACTTTTTTCCTTTCCTTTCTTTAACACAAAAACTTCCCTGTAGAAAATCCCTGCCGACTCAATGATAAACTTAAGCAATGTTTACAATCATCTTCTCTTGTTTATGGGCTCTTGGGTCATTGCTTGGTACGCATGCCAGACAACTTCCTTTTTCCAGAACATTCCTTCTCTGGCACCATTTCCACTCATGCATGCCAATGCACAAAAGGTTTTCCAAGCAAACCTTGGCTTGGAAAAACTCAGCCTCTGCTCCATAAGGCCTTCGAATCTGACAACACCCTCAAGCTGATATTTTCCAGATGTGTTGGCCTACAAGCATCCCTCAATCCCAGCTGGAGTTCCTGTTCACCACTGGGGAAACCCCCGAGATGCTCAACACATTCAGAGATGGGGAGCATAGAAATGAATTTTCTCTACAGCAGCATTTCCCAACAGGGATGTGGACTTCCAACTCCCAGAACTCCCAGCTGGGGAATTCTGGGAGTTGG
>CM019165.1:3046128-3094573 GCA_009733165.1 Naja naja
TCTATCATCTATCTTATCTGTCCATCCATCATATCTATCTATCTATCTATCTATCTATCTATCTATCTATCTATCTATCTATCTACCTAATCTATCATCAGTCTCCATCCATCCTCTGGGTCAGGGGTCCCCAAACTTGGCAATTTTAAGACTTGTGGACTTCAACTCCACATAGATGGCTGAGGAATTCTGGGAGTTGAAGTCCACGTCTTAAAGTTGCCAAGTTTGGGGACCCCTGACCTAGGTGTTAAAACGACTTGAAGGCACACCATCAAGACCAATGCTTGGTATTGGCTTCATGCCCTTATCCAGCCAGTTGCGACTATAGGAAAGCCAAGCAGTTCTCATTCGATCCAATTAGTCCTCTGATGAGAGACCACCAGGAAACCCAAAAGCCAAAGGGTAGCTTGGGAAGTTGGAAAAACGTTTGATGTTATGAGTAGTTTGAGGTCAAGCCTCGTTTCGGTCTATGGGTCATGAACAGAACAGAGCACTGTCAGAGTTGGAAGGGACCTTGGAGGTCTTCTAGACCAACCCCCTGCTCAAGCAGAACCAATTCAGATAAATGGTTGGCCAATCTCATCTTAGAACCTCCAGTGTTGGAGCACCTGGTTAATTGTCCTCACTGGGGAAATATTTTTTTAACCTTACAACATGTGAGACCAGATGAGCAAAATTTCACCCCGATATTCCAGAGTTAAGGAAGCCAAAAGCGAGCATTATCGGTCATCCAATAAGGCTTAAAGCTATTTCTTGCTTCCTTTCTAACATCTACCCACTTCCACTAAAATAGGCCTTGACAAAGACAAGACAAGCAAAGAGCCCTGTATCTTTTATTGTTAAACATAATTAAAGCTGAACTGAGAGAAAGAGACAGGAAAACATCACATCCGCTTAAGATTTTTACAACATAAGAAGATCAGGAAGAGAAAAAACCCAGAGATGCTACAGTTTTGCGCTCCAAGTTTGGGAGGATTTTTGGAGGGAGATGCTGGAGAGAGCAGAGGCGATCCTGTTGAAGAACACAATCCTTGCAATGTGGCTTGGAAATGCTTTGAAGGTCCAGATGCATGTCTTCGCTCCCAGACATGCTGCATTGTCTAATGAGAGCCGTTGCAAAAAAAAAATGTCCCTAGCTGGACACAGAACAGACACCATGACCAAATCCATGTTTCTGCAATGCAGGTTTCCTATCTCATAATAACCTCCGGACAAATGGGTTTAACCCCGTGTGTCTCAAACTCGACAATTTTAAGATATGGGAGGCCTTCAATTCCCAGAATTCCCTAGCCCAGGGGTCTCCAACCTTGGCAACTTTAAGACTTGTGGACTTCAACTCCCAGAATTCCCTAGCCAACGTCGGGCATTGAAGTCCAAACATCTTAAAAGTTACCAAGGTTGACAAACATTGGGTTCAAAGATAGGGGTGTTGCCGTTGTACAGAATACAGAATAAAATCGAGAGACAAGTAGAACAACAGAGTAACAGAGCAGCAGATTTGGAAAGGACCTTAAAGGTCTTCTAGTCCGACCCCCTGGCTCAGGCAGGCGATCCTATACTATTCGGGACAAAAGGCTGTCCAATCTCTCCTTTAAAAAAAAACCCCCAGTGATTTTAATTTATTGTGTTTGTACATTGTCTAAACTGCCTTGAACTGAAAACGTCCTTAGGCAGAATAACAGAGTTGGAAGGGACCTTGGAGGTCTTCTAGTCCAACCCCACCCCCTGCCCAAGCAGGGAACCCCAAACAATTCCAGACAAACCGGTTGTCCAGTCTCTTCTTAAAAGCCTCTAGGGATGGATCGCCCACAAGGCCGTGAGCTTTAAAGAAACCAAAGAAATGATTTCTTCCCTAAATTAAAACCTTGCTTGAGATAGTTGGCATGCACAGCATTCAAACGTTATCTGGAAAATTCATTTTGTGCCATCATTCTTCTTTTTTTTTTTTTTTCATCCCCAGGAACTTTTTTCCTTTCTTTTTTTTAAAGACAAAAACTTCCCTGTAGAAAATCCCTGCCGACTCAATGATAAACTTAAGCAATGTTTACAATCATCTTCTCTTGTTTATGGGCTCTTGCAGGTGGCATTGCTTGGTACGCCATGCCAGACAACTTCCTTTTTCCAGAACATTCCTTCTCTGGCACCATTTCCACTCATGCATGCCAATGCACAAAAGGTTTTCCAAGCAAACCTTGGCTTGGAAAAACTCCAGCCTCTGCTCCATAAAGGCCTTCAGGAATCTGACAACACCCTCAAGCTGATATTTTCCAGATGTGTTGGCCTACAAGCATCCCTCAATCCCAGCTGGAGTTCCTGTTCACCACTGGGGAAACCCCCGAGATGCTCAACACATTCAGAGAATGGGGAGCATAGAAATGAATTTTCTCTACAGCAGCATTTCCCAACAAGGGAATGTGGACTTCCAACTCCCAGAACTCCCCAGCTGGGGAATTCTGGGAGTTGGAAGTCCATACACCAGAACGGTTGCTCTAGAACAAAGGTCTTCAAACTTGGCAAGTTTAAGACTTATGGATCTCAACTCCCAGAATTCCTGAGCTGACATGACCAGAGGAGGAATTCTGGCAAGTTGAAGTCCACAAGTCTTAAAGCTGTCAAGTTTGAAGACCCCTGGAATAGATAGATAGAGAAAGAGAGGTAGAATAGATAGAGAGAAAGATAGATAAATAGAATAGAGGAAAAGAGAGAGAAAGATAGAATAGATAGATAAAGAGAAGTAGAATAGATAGAGAGAAAGAGAGATAGATAGATGGAGTAGATCAAGGGTCTTCAAACTTGGCAAGTTTAAGACTTCTGAGCTTCAACTCCCAGAATTCCTGGGCTATCATGACTGGAGGAGGAATTCTGAGAGTTGAAGTCCACAAGTCTTAAAGCTGCCAAGTTTGAAGACCCCTGGAATAGATAAAGAGAGGTAGAATAGATAGATAGAGAAAAAGAGATAGAATAGATAGATAGAATAGAGAGGTAGAATAGATAGAAAGAGATAGAATAGATAGATAGATAGATATAGATAGATAGATAGATAGATAGATAGAGATAGATAGATAGATAGAATAGATCAAGGGTCTTCAAAGTTGGCAAGTTTAAGACTTGTAGACTTCAACTCCCAGAATTCCTGAGCTAACATGACTAGAGGAGGAATTCTGGGAGTTGAAATCCACAAGTCTTAAAGCTGTCAAGTTTGAAGATCCCTGCTCTAGAAACTTGGCCTACCAAAACTGTTTTGTTTTTCATTCTGGGGCAAATCACACCCAACTAATCTACCACCGGTCCCCCTTTGGCCGCAACCCGTCAGACAATTTTTGTGCATAGATCCTGAATTCTGTAGGAGGCAGCACAATTTGTATTTCCAATCCCGCTATTTAATTTTACTTAAAACAACTACAACAGGGGGTGGGATGGGGTAGACGGAAGCCGTTGTACCCTGAAAGGATCAAACGAGCGGAACATATCTGCACTATAAAAAAAGATTCAGACAGAGGGATTATTCCGTCTTCATTTCTCTTGTTTCTTCTACACACCCATACAAATTTAAACAAAATATTTTTATATATATTTATATATATATTTGTGTACATATATTATAGGTATCATACATATAAATTAGAAACAAATAAATAAAGGTTAAAGGTATGCTGGCATCAGCGGCGAAAGTACGCCGATGTTCAGTCGCTATCGTTATTCCATATACAAGGGTGTGTGTGTGTGTGTGTGTGTGTTGTACAGGTCTACGTTTGTATAGCTACCAGGTGTGAGTGTGTAATGGGTCTTTCAGGGTCGGGGTTTATATCCCCCGTGGATCCTGCCATGCCTTTCACACTCTGGAAGCCAGGAGAGGCAAGACCAGGAGTGGGCTGCTGGGGGTTTGCGGGGGTTTGGGAGAGCCCCCTAGCTAAGATTCTGTGCAGTTGGGAGGACCCCCCAAATCCACTCCTGGCTGGCCCCACCCACTCCTCCCCTCCCCGCAGTCTCCACGTGGCTTGTTTTGGATCCCAGGTAAGTGCAGGGTGCGTGCAGAGGATCGGGGAGGGCGAAAAACGGGCCTCCCGGAAGTTCAGGAAGGCCGGAAATGGGCCCGTTTCCGGCTTCCAGAGAGCCTCCAGAGCCCGGGGAGGCCATTTTCACCCTCCCAGAAGCTCGAATAAAAGCCTCAGGAGTCCGGGGAAAACACCCCACCACCACTGTGGTGCAGAAGGCCGACTAGGCCATGCCCACCATGGCCACGCCCACCCAGCAACCGGGCAGAGAACCTGTTGCTAAAATTTTTGAAGCCCACCCCTGGGCAAGACCCCTTAGAACTGCCCCAATTATTGCTCGTTTTCTTCCCCCAGAAGAGAAATGGACCACTTCTAAGAGGGCAGTGATGGGATGCCACCTTTAGTGGGAAGGGGACTGTTTCTGCCCTTGGGGCCCTTTAGTTGCCTGTCCTGTTGGACTCAAGGGGAGGGGGCTTCTCCAAGCACCAGATGTTTAGGGGGCCCTAAAGCAAGCTGGCCCCAGGGAAGGATCAGCTGGACAACTGGGAAGAGGAACCTGGACAGCAGGATTCCTCGGCTTTAAGATGGGAAGACTTCAGCTCCCAGAAGTCCCCGGCTAGCCTTGCTGAGGTTGAGAAACACTGGATCTGGTGCCCTGAGCTGGGCAGGGATAACACAGACGGCAGTGGGTTAGAGTCCCAATGCACCAACTCTGAGCAAGCAGGCAGTGCCCCCCTCCCTGGATTAACTGGGACTGCGGCCCCCAGAATCCCCCTGCCAGCAGGGATGCCGGCAAGACCTCTCCATGGGGCCAACTCTGAGCAAGCAGCGGATCGAGCTAAGTCTCCAGGGGAGAAAGACAAGAAGAAGCGTACCTCAATTCATCCGGCTGCAAATGGGATGTTTTGCTACGGAGGTAGCTAGGCTGGTGACCCCAGGATGCCTGAGCTGAGCAGAGCCAGGAGGGTGTTTTGCTGGATCTTTTGCCCTTGCCAGTTCCTCTCTCCTTCATCTGAGGAAGAAGATCTTAAAACGGCAAGAGTTTTCTTGGTGCACGCACGCAAGTACGGGCATAAATGTGCTTTCTACATATGTCATCGTCTTTCAAACGACCTCATAATCCCTTGCCGGGTAGAGTCTGGGCAACTGAATGGAATTTTGAGTATTTACTGGCCAGATGCCTTTCCTGTTGCCAGTGCGGAGTTTATTCAGCAGATATGTTCTCAGTGTGCCCTGAGAGAGAAATATCTGCCTCTACCTAGGATTGAACCCACAGCCTCCTGATTGTGAGGCGAGACTTACACCTCTTGGCCACCCCACCACTGTGGTCTCTACATACATGGCATTTGCATTTGCAAATTGCCCAGGGCATCCCAAAGCTGGCTGGGCATTAACCCAGCCTGCCACTCTCCAGGTGTCCTCTCTAAATCCCAATATTCCATGTTCATGATAAGACCCGGCCAGCAGGACAGTGCAAACTAACCAGCAGAGATTTACAAGGTGCTGGAAAGGTGAAAACAGGCCATGATTCAACCGATTGAGGAATCCTAAGCGATTGGATCCATGCCTGTGCTCCCTGGGCTGAGATCTCCGAAGCAAATGAAGGAAGAAGCAGCCAGAAGGCCCGAGGGAAGCCAGGTTCTGCTGTAGCTGTCTCCCCTGTTCTCCAAATGTTGAAAAACGAGAGAGAGAGAAATCCTCAAAAATACTTCCTTGAAACACAGCCGGCCTGGGAACGGAAAGTACATTTCTCCACCCAGTGTTTCATCCATCTTCAAAATCAAATGGCACATATTTCCAGGGTGGGGGCTTCAGAAAAAGTCAGGGTTTGAATCCCTCCAGCGGTGGGATTCAAATAATTTAACAACCGGTTCTCCCCTAATGATTTCTTCCAACAACCAGTTTCCCAAACGGCTCAAAAAGTTAACAACCGGTTCTTGTGAACTGGTGCGAACCGGATGAATCCCACCACTGAATCCCTCCTACCTGGAGAAGGACAGACTTCAAAAGGGACAAGCTGTTTCCAAAGACCCAGAGAAAGACAACTGGTTCCCCTCCCCCTGGCATTTCATTGCCCCCAAAGAATTTTGAGGGTCCCCCCCAAGAGGGTATAGGTGCTTGCAACTTGGGGAGAACGGGGATTATCTGCAGATTAAAAGTAGGGTTAATAATTCCCATGTGGAAATGAGAAATCAGAGGGGAGGCGGCCGTGGAGGGATTCAAATAATTTAACGACCGGTTCTCAGCCCTAATGATTTCTTCCAACAACCAGTTTGCCAAACTGCTCAGAAAGTTAACAACCGGTTCTCCCAAACTGGTGCGAACCGGCCGAATACCAGCCGAAAAAATAAGTCCTGAAACGCTCACCGTATCCGATACAAGAGGCGCATCTTTGGAACTCGGGCTCTGGTTAGCCAAACCAAGGCCTCGAAAGAGAAGTTGACTGCCACCCCAGAGGCAGGTGTGTGTGAGTGTATGTGTGTTTTGTTTTTGTTTTTTTAAAAAAAAAGGAGAGGAAAAAACCCCCATGGCAAACAAAAAAACAAAACAAAAACCCACCCGTTGTGTCTCAATCCTAATTGGTAAGCTTAAAAAAGTCACTTAAAAAAATCATACGCCATTTTATTAGTGCATAAAAATAGCTTTCTTTCTTTCTCTCTTTTTTTTTTTTGGAATCCCTGTTTGGTTTGCCTCGTCTTACACTCTCTCTCTCTCTTTTTGTTTTTGTTTTTTTCTTTGTTTTTCGTTTGTTTGTTTTTCAATTCGGGATTTATTTGAATCTCTGCGTGTTTTTTCTCCGACAGGCGGCTGGGGAGGGGGAGGCAGGGGGGGGGCTACTTCAGTGACCCGGCCCTTCCGTCCCGCCGCTGGTGTGGAGGCTTCGCCCGGCACCCACGAGCCCAGCTCAGAAGATGCTGGGACACTGGCTCCAGTCCTGCTTCTCTTTGCTCTCCCAATAGCCGCCCTTGTACACGCACATCAGCTCCCCCGTCAGTGGGTCCACCTTCCTCTCAAACCACAGCGGGATGTAGCCTTTGTAGTCCTTGCCTGCAAAGGAAGCAGCGGGGCAGAGCCCCGTAGGTTTCGGTGTTGACATGGCAAAGCCCAGAGGTCCACACCAACTGCCTGGGGTAATTACCATGTTTTTGGGGCTATAAGATGCACTCCCCCCATCCAAAAAAAAAGTGGGTGGAAATGTCTGTGTCTCTTATAGAGCGAATGTTGCTGAAGCTCCGCCCACCAGCTGGCCCCCACCCTTCGGCCTCTGCCTCCCAGCAATTTGCAGCAAACAACAAACAGCCTGGTCAGCTTCAGCAAAGCCTGATTTATCACGAGCAGCTGATTGGCGGTTGGATCAGCCTCACGGAATACCAACGATCAGCTGCTCCAGGCTGCAGGGATCGCCGCTGCTCATCGGTGCCATTTCTGCCCATTGGTGCTGCCACCTATCGCCGCCTTCCCACGCCCCATTTTTGGTCTCTGTGCATCCCGTTTTTGGCTTTCGCACGGCCCATTTTGGGCCCGTTCCAGGTGGAATCTGCCTCCCAGATCCACCTCCCAGAATACCGACAATCAGTTGTTCCAGGCTGCGGGGCTTGAAAATGGGGCACGCGGAAGCCGAAAACAGGATACGCAGAGGCAGAAAATGGGGCATACAGAGGCGGCGATAGGAGGCAGTGCAGATGGGCAGCGATGGTGCCGATGGGTGGCACCGGCGCTGATGAGTGGTGCCAATCCCCGCAGGCTGGAACAGCTGATTGTGGGTATTCCGGGAGGCTGATCCAACCACCAATCAGCTGCTCATGCTAAATCAAGCTGTGCTGAAGCTGAGCAAGCTGTTTGCAGTTTGCTGCAAGGAGTCAAACTGCTGGGAGGCAGAGCCAGTTTGTTTTCTTGTTTTTCTCGCCAAAAGCTAGGTGTGTCTTATAGCCTGGAGTGTCTTGTAGTCCAAAATATGGTAAAGCCCCTGGTCTTGGACCCCTCCCTTCAACAGTGCCTCACTCTAAATCAGAGGCCCACCATCCCTGAGCTGCGGCCCGTTTGGAACCGGGCTGCGGAAGTGGCGGGTGAGTGCACCCGTGTGTGCACCCCAGCTAGTGTGAGTGGGAGGCGGCGGGCCACATGCACCTGCTGCTTGTGTAGAGCTGCGCCCATGTGCAAGGGGAGACATGCATGCATGCATGTGCATGCTACTCACACAGAAACATCCTCTCTCCCTCTCTCCCACCAGCCCAAAAGAGCTGGGGAACACGGCTCTTGTTTTTCAATATGATGCCACAGCTGTCGTAGGGCTGAAAAACGGCCCCAAGCCACATTTCTCTGTGCCGTTGTAATCTTGAACGGTCACTAAACGAACTGTTGTTAAGTCGAGGACTACTTGGGTAAAGCTATACCCTGTGCCTGCAACCCCCCTCCTCTCCCAACCCCAGGCTCATATTCTCGCATGCAAAGACATTCTCTCTGTAGATTTTGGAATTCAATTCCCATCTGCCCAGCCAGCATGGCTGTAACGAGGGACGGATGGGATGTGTAGTCCACCTTGTAACGCAGACCTGCTGATCACAAGGGTGCCTTTCCGGTACCTTCTGCCAGGGCGTCAGCTGCCTCGACTTCCCGGTGGCGCCGCACGGCCCGTTGCTTTTCTTCCAGCCTCTGCTTCTCCATGTTGGCCTCGTCCCATTTCCCGTTCTCCATCAGCCTCTGGTCGGGTCTCATGCGGCTGTCCGTGGGAGCGACATTATCTTCCGGCTCGTTGAGGGTCAGCGCCAGTTTGGAGAAGAAGTACATGTTTTCGGCGTTCTCCCTGGAGAAGGAAGAGGCAGAAGTGGCCTTAGCAAGGCAGGGGTGCGTGGCACCAGTAGGTGCTTCCTTGCGTTTGGGTTTAGGCTGCGCACGGGCAATGTTTGGTCACTGTTGAGCCACCATAATAAGGTCAATGAAGATTCTCCGTCGTTCAGATCGCGATTGTCCCAAAGGTGCTTTTTCAAGAGGCAACTGGGCTTCCTTGTTTTTCTTTGGAAACATTTAGCTTCTCATCCAAGAAGCTTCTTTGGCTCTGACCGGATGATGGAGAATGGAAGGATTGATACTCCTTGCAGACAGCTGGTCATTTGCATCCTTTAGAGAGTCGTTGAGGCCACTTGGAGGTGTGTCTCTGTCCTCAGAGTCACCTGAATGGTGCAAATGGGTGTGGAGCCTTCTGACCGGATGGTGGGGAATGGGAGGATTGATACTCCTTGAAGACAGCTGGTCATTTGCATCCTTTTTGAGAGTCGTTGAGGCCATTTGGAGGACCGGTGGTTTGAAAGAGGAGCCAAAGAGGCCATCGATGTCTAAATCGAACAGCCCTCTCTCAACAGGATAGGACCTCGTCTATCTCCAGTCTATAACACAGTCCTTCCAAGAAGGCTCCACACCCATTTGCCCCACTCAGGTGGCCCCCGAGGACACGGACAAAGCTCCAAGTGGCCTCAACGACTCTCTAAAAGGGATGTAAATGACCAGCTGCCTGCAAGGAATATAAACCCTTCCCTTCCCCACCAGCCAAGTCAGAGCTGAAGAAGCTTCTTGGAGGAGCAGCGAAACATCTTCAGAGAAAAACCAAGAAAGTCCAGTTGGCTTCTTGAAAAAACAAAAGCCCCTTTGGGACAACATAACAAGAGCCTTTTCTGCAGCCACAGAAAGCCCAACCCCACAGCTGGTCAACCCTTAATGCCCCAAGCTTGTTGGGAGGACTCACGGGAGGGGGTATTTCTTCCACAGGACCTTGGGGGACAAGGTCTGGTAGACTGTTTTCGGAAGCTTGCCTTCCGAAATGGAGTTTCCTGGCTGGCTTCTATGACCTTGGAACACTCCATCTTCTCGTCCCACGTGCCGGACATGACGTATCGTTCGTTGCCATCGGCGTCCATCACCACTCCTGTCACCTGGGAAAGATAGATCAGAAAAAGGGAGGATTTGTGGGGGCCTGGTAGAAATCAACTGTACAGGTAGCCTACAAAGACCGAGATAGGAAAAACACAAGTGTTTCCAGGGTGGGATTCAATTTTTTTTTAATACCGGTTCTGTGGGCGTAGCGTGGAGAATATACACGGGAAGACCAGGGTCAAGGGGGAAATGAATGATGTATTTTACTGTTGGCTGCACCCAGCTAACGCCAACATGGTCACTCCTAATAAATCATTTTTTTTTAACTCTGAGAGATGCGGCTAGAGACTTATGATTTGAATGGGGGTGGACTTGTTGGAGCCCTGACACTGCCAACCTAGTTCGAAAGCACGTAAAAAATGCAAGTAGAAAAATAGGGACCACCTTTGGTGGGAAGGTAACAGCGTTCCATGCGCCTTCAGCAGCGTTTAGTCCTGCTGGCCACATGACCACGGAGATGTCTTCGGACAGCGCTGGCTCTTCGGCTTTGTAATGGAGGTGAGCACCGCCCCCAAGAGCCAGAAACGACTCGCACGTATGTGCCAGGGGGAACCTTTACCTTGGCCAGGCCAAGAGGGAAATTACAAGGCGTTTGTTCAAGTTGCATGTTCAAGCAAACTGACGTTTACCTTCCGAGGGATGTCTCTGGAGAAGTAACTGTAGGGTGTGAATTTCAGGTGGCATTTGTCTTTTGATTTGTGGTTGAGAATTTCGATGTCACCAGACTGGACAAAAGAAAGAGAATTGGCCCAAAGGGTTATTCATTATCCAATATTGACAGAAACCAGAATCGAGAATCAGGAAAAACAGTTTTTTTTCTTTTTAAAATTTTTATTAAAAAAAAAAAAGATTAAAATACAATACTCCAAAAAATTAAATAGAAAAAAGAAACAAACCACCCCACGTTTGCATCTCTTTATTCGAGGGATTTAAGCAACTCTGCAGGACGGGGACCTTCCTCCTTACCTGGTCGATCCAGAGTTTCCCCACAATAATATTGTGAACCGTGGACGTGACTTTTTGCCAGATGTAGTGATTGCCACTGGAGTGGAATTCGAGATGGATGGTGCCTGCAATGGAAGGGGAGAAAAATGTGTGCCCAGAGAGAGAAATATCTGCCTCTAACTAGGATCGAACTCACAGCTTCCTGATTCTGAGGTGAGAGCTCTGCCTCTAGGCCACCGCAGCACTTGGTTTACTCACCCAGTGGCAAGATGGAAAGGTATTTGCCACGGAACTTGCTGGCAATGGTGATCTCCTGCCACAGTGTCCAGCCTTTCCTGGAGTACACGTGATGAGCTGCTGCTGGGGGGTGATGGCTCACCTGGAGGAGAAGAAACACACCTTGAGGGCATCCGCTGCCTAAAACTGCAGGTAACTCTCCAAGCAAGAGTCTCGAAGTTCTCTTTAGCAAGGTTGATTGAGGTGATGGGAAGGGGAAGGTGAACAAGAATAACAGTATGGGTACTCCTCGGTTTACGCCCCTCATGGGGCCCCGAATTTCTGTTGTTAAGTGAGACATTTGTTAAGTGAGTTCTGCCCCATTTTACCACCTTTCTTGCCATGGCTGGTAAGTCAATCACTAGACTAGAACTCACCGTCTCCTAGTGATTGGCCAAAGTCACCCAGCTGGCTTTCATGCCTAAGGTGGGACTAGAACTCACTGTCTCCTGGTGATTGGCCTAAAAATTATCTAGCCTCCCCTTCCCCATCTTTTCCATTTCATGGGGACTGTCTCTCCCTCTCCCTCCCCTTCTCTGCTCCAAGGCTGGCCTCCAGAGAGCTTGCTCTACCATGCTGGTAGACTGTCTTCTTCTCAGCTTAGTGAAGAAGAAGCATCCTTGGATTAAGCCCCTTTCCCACCTCTCCATCATCTTCTGGGGAGAACAGACGGGTGCAGAAGAAGGCAAACAGTGCACCCCACCTGAGCAAGGGGCCTGGAGCCCAAACCCTACAACACCTGGCCCTCCCTCCCCCCCACCCCCACCTCCATGCCAGTCCTTCTGCTCACCTGCTCGCAGAGCGAGCGGAAGCCGAGCTCTTCCAGGCGGTCCAGTTCAAAGGTCTCGCCCAGGAGTGGGTTGAAGGGCTTGGCGGTCCGCTGGACCGTGGTCGAGTAGGAAGACACAGAAAAGGCGGCCACGAAGCACATCTGCTCAATGGCGTTCTCGCACTTGACCGCTCTGTCCAGCAACTCGTGGTACTCTAGGTCCTCCGTCAGCCTCTGCAGCATCGAGAGGGGTTCGTTGAAGTTGATCTGTAGGGGAGAAGGGAGGAGAGGAGGGTTAGGGGGGCTCTCCAGCCCTGGGGAGGAAGAGTGGGGGCTTCAGTGACCCTTATCTGCCCCCCAACACAGACACCCTCCCAGTTCCTAGTCCACAATGGCACTCGGGACATAGAGAGGAATCCCAATGCCCAGAGTGGCCATTGTTTTTATCCGGCACCAGGCCATGTCTGCGCCATGGTGGCGCAGTGGTGAGAGTGCAGTACTGCAGGCTACATCTGCTGACTGCCGGCTGCCTGAAATCTGGCAGTTCAAATCTCACCAGGCTCAAGGCTGACTCAGCCTTCCGTCCTTCTGTACAATGAGGATCCAGATAATTGGGAGCAAGATGCTGATTCTGCAAACCGCTTAGACAGGGCTGTAAAAGCACTATAAATTGGCATATACGTTTAAGGGCTATTGCTACCCAAGCTTCCTCATCTGATAGTTGCCTCACCCTTCCTTATGCAGGAGCAGCAGAGGAGAGCCCTCTACTTCTGGGGGTGGGGGTGGGGGTGTCTCCTCTTCAAATGGCTGATACAGGAAGCCCTCGACTTACAACAGTTCACTTAGTGACGGTTCCAAATGTACAATGGCACTGAAAGAAAGATGGACTTGGGGCTGTTTTCCATTCTTAAGGACCGTTGCAACAGCATCCCCATGGGTCACATGATATAGAATAGGAATAGAAGAAGAGGAGGAGGAGGAGGAGGAGGAGGAGGAGGAGGAGGAGGAGGAAGAGGAAGAGAATGGAATGGAAATATGAAAGAATAGAATAGAATAGAATAGAATAGAATAGAATAACAGAGTTGGAAGGGACCTTTGAGGTCTTCTAGTCCAGCCCTCTGCTCAAGCAGGAGACTCTATACTATCTCAGATAAGTGGCTGTCCAGTCTCTTCTTAAAAACCTCCGGTGATGAAACACCCACAACTTCTGAAGGGAAGCTGCTCCGCCGATTAATTGTTCTCAATGTCAGGAAATTTCTTAGTTCCAGGTTGCTTCTCTTCTTGGTTACTTTCCATCCATTGTTTGTTTTCTTGGCTCCTGGCGCTTTGGAGAATAGCTTGACTCCCTCTTCTTTGGGGCAGCCCCTCAGACACTGGAAGACTGCTATCCTGCAAGTCCTTCTTTTCACTGAACTAGACATCCCCAATTCCAGCAACCTTTCTTCCTATGTTTTAACCTCCTAAATTATCTTTGTTGCTCTTCTCTGTGCTCTAAAATTCAGGGGCGTGACAACTGACTCGCATTTACAACGGTTGCAGTATCCTTGAGGGGGGTCACGTAACCCCCTTTTGCCACCTTCAGGTGAGCCAAGTCAAGCCGGGGGGGAAGCCAGGTTTACTTAACAACCGGGTGGCTCACTGCACAACGGCAGCGATCCGTTTTAACAAAGGCACCGAGGAGAGCTGTAAAATCGGACGAGGCTGGCTTAGCCCGTTTCTCACTCGGCGACATAAATTTGGGGCTGGCATTGCGGTCGCACGCTGAGTGCTGCAAAACCACTCGGTGCACGGGCTGAAAGAGCGGCGGCAGCGGACGAAAAAGCGAGCCGCCGGTCACAGCTGGATTATTCTGGCCCACGCAAGGTCATCGGGAGGTGGGAGGAAGCGCAGGCTCTGGAAGTAAATATACTTGCGCAAAAGAGACGTGCTCGCGTGGGCTGTGACGCTTTGTCGTCTGCACCGAAAGTCCCTGTTCCCCCACCACCACCACCGGACCAGAAAGATTTAATGTCACGTCAAAGGGCTATTACAATTTCCAATACTTCCCAGCGTGGCTCCTTTAAATTGGCAGATTTAAAATGTTCTGCTTTGGCAGCTGCCCTGCTGATGTTTAACTGGGCTGCCAAGCAGAGATATTGGATAGCGGGATTATTTATGGAACGCAATATCGGTACTCTTGGGGGGGAAAAAAACCCACATTGTATGAGTCCTTTTTTTTTTTAGAGTCAGTTTTGTTGGATAGTTGAAGGGAGAAAACTATTTTGTTCTTTAGAAAGGGAAGGGCCTACGTTTCTGTTACACAGTTGGTGAGCTACACCCACCCTGAACCTCACTGAAAGGGAAAATTAAAAGTAATTTTGCAATTTCGTTCAATCCTCCTTTAAATAGCACTAGCAATAGCACTTAGACTTATATACCGCTTCACAGTGCTTCGCAGCCCTCTCTAAGCGGTTTACAGAGTCAGCCTCTGGCCCGCAACAATCCGGGTCCTCATTTTACCAACCTCGGAAGGAAGGACAGAAGGCTGAGTCGACCTTCAGCTGGTCAGGATCGAACTGCTAACAGTGAGCAGTGAGTTAGCCTGCAATTGTTGCATTCTAATCATTGTGCCACCATGGCCTATCCATCCATCCTTCCTTCCTTCCTTCCTTCCTTCCTTCCTTCCTTCCTTCCTTCCTTCCTTCCTTCCTTCCTCCCTACCCTACCCTACCCTACCCTACCCTACCCTTCCCACTTAGCTCATAGACTTCTATATCGCTTTCCAGTGCTTTCCAGCCCTCTCTACACGGTTTACAGAGTCAGCCTCTTGCCCCCAACAATCTGGGTCCTCATTTTACCCACCTCGGAAGGCTGAGTCAACCTTGAGCCTGGTGAGATTCGATCTGCCAAATTACAGGCAGCCAGCAGTCAGCAGAAGTAGCCTGCAGTACTGCACTCTCACCACTGTGCCATCGTGGCTCATATCACATCAAGCCTGACTTTTGATGCATCCGTGAAATTCTCTTAGGAACAGTATGGATGTTGTCTCTGCTTTCTTCCCAACTATTTTTGCCCCTCTCATGAATTGTCATGCCCCTGTTGGAGTCTGAATCTGAGGAGGAAGACAAACAGCTGACAGGGAGTGGGAATGTGGCTCCGCTGGCTGTGGAGGAAACTGAGGAAGGGCAAAGTCCGGCTGGGCAGAGCAGGAAAGAGGTAGAACAAGGGAGAGAGAGTTCAGAAGAAGACCCAGGCCAATCCCTTCTTCATCCTAGGGCATACAGGGTGGAACGGAGAAAAGAACAATGTGGGTTGCATGGCTTACGGGGGAGGAAAGGGCCCTGATTGCTTTCATTAGCCACAGCTGGGAAGGGAATTTAAAAAGAGATGCATGTTGAGTATGGCAGCTGCTGGGAGTAAACTTGAGTTTATCTTGTGTTGACTTTGCTTATCTGTGTACCTGGCGTCTTCCCAAACATGTTGAATTATTGCCATGCCTTCATGTCTGGAATTCCTTCTCCTGCCCTGCCAGACTAATTACCTCATCTTGCCTTGTTTGGACTTTAAGTTACAGTTTGTGTTGACCATGTTTTGGACTTGATTCTCTGCAGCCAAAGGCTGTTCCTGGGAGAGTTTTTCCCCAGCTCAGAAGGTAACCAGGACATTGGGGGCAAAGTTGGAGCTAATAAAGGGACTCCTACTGATTATCTGACTGTGTTGCCTTTGTGCCATGCCCCTTTGGGTCATCACATGAACCCTCAATTTCTACTTCTTTTGCCTTGCTGTCCTTTGCCCAAAGGCTGAGTGGACTCGGTCCACCTGTGTTGCTTCTCTTGTATGTTCACCAAGGCTGGGCTTCAGGTGGAGACCGGTCAGGTGCTGAAGCTCAAGACCCACGGAAGAAGCCCCCCCAGACACGAAAAGAGGTGGAAGGAACCACTTACAGGCATGGGTATCTTGGACAGTTCTTTACCGATGCAATTCTTCATGATGCTCCAGAGATTAAGGCTGTAGTTGGGCTTGTCTGGGATCTGAGTGCGCCTCTTCTTGAGGGCGACCCCATACTTGCTTGAAGCACCAAGGTTAGTGTGAGTGGAGGCATCGAACACCTGGAAGGGATCGAACCCAAGGTCATGAAAAGCCAGGGTGGGATTTCCAGCAGCCCCACCCACCCTGGCGTGCTTGTAGGCCAGAGGTGGTATTCAGCCGGTTCGGACCGGTTCTGAAGAACTGGTAGCGGAAACGTTGAGTTGTTTGGAGAACCAGCAAATACCGCCTCTGACTGGCCCCAGCAAACGCATCTATTCTCTGCCTCCCATTGAGTCCCAGCTGATTGGCTGGGTCTTCTTTGGTTGCCCTGCACAGGAGAAGGGAGCTGGAAAGCAGGTTAGTGGGGAAGGAAGGGGGATTTTGCAGTATCCTTCCCCTGCCACACCCACCAAGCCACGCCCACAGATCCGGTAGTAAAAATATTTTGAATCCCACCACTGCCTTTGATCCTCTTAGTTGCTCTTCTCTGAACTTTTTCCAAAGTCTCAACCTCTTTTCTGTAGGACGCTGACCAAAATTGGTTGCAGGACTCCAGGTGTGGCCTTACTTGGGGTTTTTATAAAGCAGCACTAATCCTTGATCTTGATTCTGTGCCTCTTTGCCTTGCAACAAACCCAGAATTGTATTCACTTTTTCGGCCACCGCCCCACACCGCTGCCTGGTGATACTTACGCTACCGCTGAAGTTCCAATCCTCTGAACAGCCCTCACTGGCCACACTAATGTTGTTGCTGGTGTGCCTGTGTGGGACACAAAAGTGACAGTGGCAATGCCAAAAGCTATGGGGCATGGTCTCTTGATGCGCTGGCCACCATGGCCAGGCTGCCCAGCAGGGCCCGTCGAGCGGGGGCCACCGAGAAGATCACAAACAGGGGTGGGGTTCCAATATGCAAATGAGCCACCTGACATTCTGACCCAGTCTGTTTCTCCAAGCTCTGGGTCTAGGCAACCAATGGGCACGTGGGCAACTTTCCCTGCCGTGCAGGAAGGGCAGGGGTGGATTGCTGGGGGCTCAGGAGAGCCCCCTAGCTAAGGTTCTGTGCAGTTTGGAGAACCCCCATATCCCACTCCTGGCTGGCCCCTCCCACCCCTCCCCTCTCCTCCAAGGAGCCCCCACGCGGCCCGTTTTAGATGCAGGCAAGTGCAGAGGGCGCACGGAGGCTCAGGGAGGGTGAAAAATGGCCTCCCAGAAGTTTGTGAAGGCTGGAAATGGGCCTGTTTCTGGGTTCCAGAGAGTCTCCGGAGTCCGGGGAGGGCAAAAATGCCCCCCCCCCGCTATGGAGTAGAGTAAGGAAGGAAAGAAGGAAGGCCAGGAGAGGGAGGAGGGAGGAGGGAGGGGAAGGAAGGAAGGAAGGAAGGGAGGGAGGCCAGGAGAGGAAGGAAGGAAGGAAGGAAGGAAGGAAGGAAGGAAGGAAGGAAGGAAGGAAGGAAGGAAGGGAGATTATAATGAGAGAGAGGGTCTCAGGGAAGTCCTGCCTTAGCACTTGGTCATCACAGGTTTGAGGTTGAGCTGGCCACGCCCACCATGGCCACACCCACCTGCCACGGCCACCCCTGGCCCTCCGAGGTCAAACACAACCCGGATGCGGCCCTCAATGAAACCGAGTTCGACACCCCTGCCATAGACAACAGCTCCAGAAACCTACCGGTGATGTTGTGAAGGCTCTGCAGCTACTGTGATGACCGCGTGAGCGTCTTCCATAGCATCGAAGTACTCCGTCTCCTCATCTTCATCACTGGGCTCTGCTTTTCCGCTCTGCGCGCTTCCTCCTGCAAGAGACGGGATAACCCGGATCAGCTCTGCCACATTTGTGCGTTCGACACGCCTGACAGAAGGACCGCCCCGCCCCCTTGCCCGGGGACGAGAAGGAAGGGCCACTCACCTCTGGATCGCTGAGCAGCGGGGTTCGCGGAGAGGCTGGGCGCCCCCCGACAAGCCCGTTCTAAGTTGTTGTGCTGCTTGGCCAGCTGTTCGATGGTCTCCTCCAGGCGGATGCGCTGCTCACATTCATGCTGGAGGGCCCGTTGCCATTTTCTGCTGTGGGCCTCTGCAAGATCCAGAAAGTCCCGGCAGGCCTGAGGAAGGGAGGCAAAGGGATCAGAAAATGGCGGAGAACTCCTTACGTGTGGACGGGAGAGAAGCTGGCACTGAAAAGAAACCCAGGGCGGTTTGTAAAGCAAGACTTTCCTGGCGGAATGTTCTGGATACTTATCAATAGCACTCAGACTTAGATACCGATTCACCATGCTCTCTCTAAGTGGTTTACAGAGTCAGCATATTTCCCCGCCACCAACAGCAATCTGGGTCCTCGTTTGACGGAAGGATGCAAAGCCGAGTCAACCTTGAGCTGGTCAGGACTGAACTCCTAGCAGTCGGTAGAGTCGGCCTGCAATACTGCATTCTAACAGGAAGGAAGGAGGGAGGGAGGGAGGGGGAGGGAGGGAGGAAGGGAGGAAGGAAGGAAGGAAGGGGAGGAGGGGAGGAGGGAGGAAGGAGGAAGGAAGGAGAAAAGGAACAGCAAAGCAGCAGTAATAGCGCTTAAGACTTATATACCACTTTACAGTGCTCTCTCTAAGCAGTTTACAGAGTCCGCCTCTTGCCCCCAACAATCTGGATCCTCATTTTACCCACCTCAGAAGGAGGGAAGGCTGAGTCCACCTTGAGCCAGTGAGGATTGAACTCCTGGCAGTCGGTAGAGTCAGCCGAGCCCTAAACCTAACCCTTGATTGCCTTTCTTATCTCCCGCTCATTTCCCTTGACCGCTAGTTGGCCAGATTCTGGTCGAGAGCTTAATGCAGGTAAGTTCTTATGACTTACCACCATAACTGAATCTAAACTTCGTTGCTAATTTGTTTAAGTGAGTTTTGCAGCATTTAACAACTGTTCTTGCCACAGTTGTTAAAGTGAATCCCTGCAGCTAATAACACAGTTAATAACCAGTTAATAACGTGGTCGAAGTGGCTTTCCCATTAATTTTGCTTGTCAGGAGGTCACCCAAAGTGTTCACATGACCCGGGGGGGGGACATTGCAACGGTCGTAACTAGGAACCAGTTTGCCAAAACCCAACAAACCTTCTCTTACTCTTTATCTCCATTTAAAAATAGCCAGAAAGAGGAAATGCTGAGAAAGTAGGCCACAGAAAGTGAGCCAAGAAGGGGAAAAGACGACAAACAATTCAAAGCAAGAACTATCATCATAGACGCTTGCAGGGAAAATAAAACAAGACAAGTGGAATAATCGCTCATAATAATCTCTCTTGGGGAAAAAGACAATGCAAGCAGGAAAAACACAGCAGGAGTTATATATATATAAATAAAAATATAGGTTTGGCAATATCTGTGAACTGATAACCACCGAGGATTAAATTTTTAAAAAAGGGAAACAACAGGACTGTCCTTTCTCTGGCTGGTGCAAGGAAGAAAAACGTCCACGGTTTAATGGCTTCCCTCGACAAAACCACGGATGGGTGTGCAGAAAATGTCGTGTTTTCTCTGGGGAGAAAGAATTAACTTCCGAAAGGATGGAGACGCGGGCATGAAGGAGCAGCGAAGCGGAAGAGGAACCAGGAGACCAGGAGAACGAAGAGAAGGGCTGGATATTATTAGCACCGCTCGACGGGCGGGGTAAGATTGGCACTTGCGGATGGCACAGGGGGCACAACAGGGCAGCTGTGGTCAGTTGCCAAGGTGCTGGGCATGCCAGCCTCCTGGTTAATCTGCTGCCAATTAATCGAAAGGAAAATAAAACCACTCAATGAGCAGTCGTAACAATCGCCAATCTCATTGTACACATGTACTCTGACAATAAAGGTGGTAATAATAATAATAATAATAATAATAATAATAATGGCCTTCCATTCTTCAGGTGTGGGATAATTATGGCAAAAAAAGGATTTTCCCAGAAAAGGAATCCCTGTCTCTCTTTTTCCCTAGCACAACACAGCAGCAGGATTCACACATTCCATCAAGACACCATAGGAAGCAAGGAAGGAAGGAAGGAAGGAAGGAAGGAAGGAAGGAAGGAAGGAAGGAAGGAAGGAAGAGTTAACCTTGAGCCGGTCAGGATCGAACTGCTGGCAGTTGGCAGAATTAGCTCGCAATACTGCATTCTAACTGGAAAGAAGGAAGGAAGGAATGGTAATAGCACTTAGACTTATATACCACTTTGCAGTGCTTTCCAGCCCACTCTAAGCAGTTTACAGAGCCAGCCTCTTGCCCACCAACCATCTGGGTCCTTTTGCATACTCCATGGGAGAGACTTCTGATACACAAATAAGTATGGATCTCTCCATAATCCAGTGTTAATTAAAGCCAGAAATGACAAAGACCGATAGATGTCCAGGCTCCATCACAGACCAGGAATGAAGCACCTGCTCAGGTGTGCCAAGACTCCAGGTTTCAAGGCTGCATGAAGCCCTTGTGGTTTGACCCAAGCGTATCTTTCTCTCCCAGTTCCTCTCTCAAGGGATCAATGGGCCATTGATCGTAAAACCAACTGTGCCTGGTTTTAATATTGTACCGATCACCTCCCATCACGGCTCTGCTCACAGCTGCACCCAACTTGAGTAGGGATAGGTTGCAAAATTATCATTGTTTTATGGCTTCCACCGTAGACTACCGGCAAAGAAATCGACGCTAATGTTTGTGCCATCAGCTTCAACGTTTCTGAATCATAATCATTCGAAAGGAAAGGCTTAAAAAAGGGCTAAGCAGCGTTCAGAGGGCAGCCTCATGAAGGCCTGGTGGTGTTAAATACAGGTACAGATTGACAGAGTTGGATGGGGCCTCGTAGGCCATCTAGTCCAACCCCTGGTATGGTATGTACATATGTATATACATATATTCTACATCATAGGGTCTCCTGCTTGGGTGGTGGGTTGGACTAGATGACTAAACTGGGAAGCACTGGGAAGAAGGGAGCGATAGATGGGCAGCCATGGAGGAATATCAAAGGGCTTCATATAGAACCGAGCTGCCCTAATTCGAAAGAGCAGACGGGGATGCAAAATCAGAGTACAACTGAGAGAACGTATTCGCACAATATTTATGAATAGAAAATATGGGCCTTGGGCATCTCCAAGTCGCCGCGCTATGCATTAAATTACATTTCACGTCAAGATTTGTGCAGTTCCAAGTAACACGAAAAAAAACAGAGGGTCTCACGTTCCGCCAGCAGGATTTCACAATTTTAGGATCTATTACGGTAGTTCCTCATTCCTTCTACAGCATGACATACAATGCAGCCTTCAGTTCATTCAACCTCTAAGGTCGGTGTTCGTTAACCTTGGCAACTTTTAAGGTGGGTGGACTTCAACTCCCAGAATTCCCCAGCCAGCTTGAATTGACACCCCCTAGTCCAGTGTGTGTCAATTTCAGTAACTTTAAGATGGCTGGACTTCAACTCCCAGAATTCCCCAGCTGGCTTGAATTGACACCCCCTAGTCCAGTGTGTGTCAATTTCAGTAACTTTAAGATGGCTGGACTTCAACTCCCAGAATGCCCCAGCTACCATGCAGAGAGGGAAATTCTGGGAATTGAAGTCCACCCGCCTTAAAGTAGTCAGGGCTGAGAAAGGTTGCTCTAGGGAACAGACTACAGGTATCACAAAAATAAACAACTCTTCCTCAATGCCATGTATACAACCACACTGTAGGTTAGTGACGAATAAAACTTTCCTGGTTTTTTTCTTCTTTTTTAAAGATTCCTAATTGGGGACTTCTGGAAAACGTCCAATATCTGCATTTTCCCAGCCCACAAGACCCCCTCTGAAGCTCACCTGTTTTTATACTCCCCATGGCTGACCTAGAAAAGCCGTCACAATGAACCCATTACCCTGTCCAGGAAAGGGAGGGAGGACACCAAACAGGGCATCCTAGCCAGGCCTCCCCACTCCCCATATTTTGTACACAGGTAGTCTGACACACCAGGGAATGGAAGGGGCGCAAGCAGACCAGTAGTGGGATTCAAATTGTTTTACTACCGGTTCTGTGGGCGTGGCTTGTTGGGCATGGTGTGGCTTGGTGGGCAAGGCTTGGTGGGCATGGCAGAGAAAGGATATACTGCAAAATCTCCATTCCCTCCCCACTCCTGGCGGAAGGTTACTGCAAAATTCCCGATCCCTCCCCACCCCACTAACTTGCTTTCCAGCTCCGTTCTCCTGTGCAGGGCAACCAAAGGAGACCCAGCTGATCAGCTGGGACTCAATGGGAGGCAGAGAAGAGATGGGGTTGGCGGGGCCAGTCAGAGGTGGGAATGACCAGCTCTCCGAACTACTCAAAAATTTTTCACTACCGGTTCTCCACAACTGGTCTGAACCGGCTGAATCCCATCCTTGAGACAAGCCAAGGATCAAAAAAAAAAAGAAAACCCAGGAAAAGAACACACCTGCCCTGTCTGGACACTCAGACAGGTGAGCTCTCACCATGCCTACCTACCCTGCCGTTCTCCAGTTGCATCCCCGCTCCCTGCTTCACACCTGCAATGGGGAGGAACACTTTCCATGGCACCAAGACACACACACACACCCACACCCCCCCACACACCCCACCCTCCCAAAATTCACCAGCAGCCAGGGTGGGTCGGGTGGTCTCGCTCACATTTATCATAGCATTGGAGGTGATCCGGAAGAGCGTGGCTCGTTCGTTGACCGCTTTGATTTTCTCCCCGCTCTCGGCCGGCAACTTGAGGTTCTCCAGCTCACTCAGGGACCGCTGGAGAGCCGCCCCGTGCTTGGCGATCAGGTCGTTGAAAGCGCTGAGGTCGTCCAGTTTCCCGGAGAGGTATTTCAGGGTGCTGTGCGCTTCGCTCTTGTCGGACGGCGAGGTGGATTCCTCCTCGTCGTCGCCCGAGTCATCTGTGCAAGGGAGCAGCGGTGGGAGAGAAAGGAGAAAGAGAGAAAAGCCATCGTTTCCATGGATACTGGCCGGACAGCACTTAAAAAAAAAAAAAAAACACTGGGCAATGCAAAAGTCAAACCACACCTTGAATTGCACCTGAATTCCCCAACCTGGTGCTCTCCAGGCAACCACTCTCAAGGTCTCAATCCGCTCAGAGAGGGCAAGCTAGCTGAGCCCAGGATCACAACTCTGGGGCGAAGGACTGGCAACCCGGTTCAACACAAACCATCGATTCATCCACACAACTTCTTCCTAACCGGGTATCCTCAGACAGGCAGACTTCAATCCTGACCCCTTCAGCCATGCAGGAGGGGGAATGCTGGGAGCTGCAGTCATCTCACCTGGAGAAAACTCTCCTTCACACGCTCCATAACTGCCTGGTTTTATTTTATATTGTTATTTTATTTTCAGTTGCTCTATCCAAACCGGGCTATTGATTCCTCCTCCTTCGCAAGGGTAAGAAGGAAGAGGCTAACACTGAACAACTGCTCCTTGGATTTATGAGCTAAGTCCTGCTGATACCCAAGATAAGGATAAGTGGACAGGATAACACACACACACACACACACAAACGACAACAACCCTCTTAAATATTAATAGAGGCTCAAGGACCAGCACAAAAACAGCTGGAGGCTGATGAAGCTTTAACCTTCATTAAGGCAGGCAGGTTGAAAAAAGGGAGTTGATTCACGCAGGATGGATCTGGAAACCTCATAAGCTCTCAGGCAGATTTTCTTTTTTAAAAAATGTGTGAAGTGCACAGAATCTGCATATTATTCCAATCAATGGAGGGTGTGTGTGTGTGTGTGTGTGTGGTAGAATGATGGTCTGCTTGTAAAAAAAAACAAGAGCAGAAAAAGAAAAGTATCCGTGCAAAATACCCACACTGTTTATGCCAGAGCAGCTGAAAAGATGTCTTTTTAAGCAGTAGGGAAAGGATAGGTTTATGAAGGAAGGCTCCAGCAATGTAACAACCAATTAAAAGAAAATCCAGAACCTGTCGCAAAATATCAAGCACTCCCCCACACCGGCTATATCAGAGCTATTTGGCACATTCATGCTGCACCTGTCAACCCAAACAGCAGCCTGGTTGCTCCGTGCATGGAGGGAGCCACTCTGGTTCAGCTCCCATCTCTGCCAAAAACGAGCCGGGAGGTACTTCTGGTTGATGTCCCACAGACTAAGGGGGGTTTCTGCGCTTGTTACTTCCTTGCCGATAAAACCAAACCCACCACTTTCCTTCCATGGCTCCCTCTCTTCCACCTAGCTCAAGCCTTCTCCTGAAGCCCCTTTTCTGACCTAGGTTTCACAAAACAGACTCCTCATCCTGACAAAACCCCTTTTTATTAGGCTAATGTGAATTCCTCTCATTCACATCCAGCAAAGTCCCGGGAAACAGTCTTTCAAGGGTGAATTACAACCACAGACCTTTATCAGGCTTGGAGAGCTGCCAGGCCGATAGCTTCCAAGCACCATGCTGTCCAAGGAAATACTTGACAAGGAGTCTCTGAGAGTCACAAACAAATCTTCACACTAATTAAACGAACTAATTGTCTCCTGCAACCACCGTCTTTTGGGCCATTCACCATCCACCTGTGGCTTTACTCCTGAGTTGACCCTTGTTCCTTAACTTCCCTTCTCCTGGCAGCTCTGCACATGTGCACACTGGGAACAGGCTCCCGCTGTTCTTCTGCCCCACTGATCTCTGATTCTGAAGGCAGCTGATAACTGTCGGATGGCCCTGGCCCCATCTCTGCCTCCGACGCAGAGCCCTCGTCAGAGTCTTCCCCAGACTCCAGGACTGACCCATGTTCCTCCCCAGCCTCCTCACTGTCCGAGTCTGCCACCAGCTCCGCTGGCCACTGGTGGGCCACAATAGCCCCAGCTGGTGTGGTCTTTGCCGAGAGTTGTTGGGATTGAGGTCCACAGACCAAGGCATTGGGAGTCTTCCTTTCCTATCGATCCGCATCTCTGACTGTGCAATATTTGGTGAAAGAATCGGTTGCTGGAAACTCCAGTAGATTAAGAGAGAGAGGATGAATCCATTTTGCATGTGCTGTCCTTCAAACGCAGCCATCAAATTTGTAAAATCATTTAAAAGTAGTATTTCAGAGAGAAATGAATCATGGATAAAATAAGGCACGGCCTTCCTCAGCTGCCAATCAACACAACGGACAAGCTCCAATCCCAGTTTATAGACATCCACGCACATTACACACCTCTAAATGCTTGCCAACTGAATCAAGCTACGACAACTCAATGTAGGCTGCCAACTGGGAAGCCAGCCTAATCTTGAACAATGAAAGTTTAAGTGGGAAGCCCACCATTCTTGGGCCAATGTGCAAGGTTTTAAAAGGATTTTAAAAACTCACCAGTGTCAAATACAAGCACAAGAATTGTCAAGGTGGAACCCCTGTTCTTATTTAGCTTGGATCCCTCAACCGAAGAGGTTTGGCCGCCATTTGTCTGAAACGGATGACCTGCTTGGGCAATGGGGTTGGACTAGATGACCTCCAAGGTTCCTTCCAACTCTGCCATTCTGTTCTAGTGTTTCTCACTAGAAGTTGTGGGAGCTTCATCCCTGGAGGATTTCAGGTAGAGATTGGACTGCCATTTGTCAGAAATGGTGTAGGGTCTCCTGCTTGGCCGGTGGGTTGGACTAGATGACCCACAAGATCCCTTCCAACTCTGTTAATCTGTTAATATCTGTTGAATAAAACTCCTCATCGGCAATAGGAAGAGCATCCGGCCAGTAAATACTCAGCTCCATTCAGTTTCCCAGACTCCACCCTGCAAGGGATTATGGGAGCTTCATCACTGGAGGCTTTCAGGAAGAGACTGGACGGCCATTTGTTGGAAATGGTGTAGGGTCTCCTGCTTGGGCAGGGGGTTGGACTAGATGACCTACAAGGTCCCTTCCAACTCTGTTAATCTAATTGTCAAACCTGAAATTGACATAAGTGTAGCCATTTTAGTTAGGCTTAATATATATTTTTTCTTACTTTCTCTGTGAAGGGTTTTGGGCTTGCCACATTCCTAAAGGGGAGAAGTGGAGATAAAGAGAGTTGTTTTGGCTAGGTGATTCTTCTTCCCGTGGGAAAACGAGCTGTCTGTGCTTAGGCCCCTTGAGGTGGAGATTTATGACATCAAGCAACGTTGAATTACTTCTATTGGAGAATGTGACTTTTGGGGGTTGTTTCTAACTTTTAATATTGTGGAGTAATTCCGGGTTGTGTCAGATCCGGAATTACCACAGACTTTGCCAATTTGATGCTTTCCTAAATAGAAGAATTTGTTTTGGAAGATGGACTTTGTCCTTTTCTTTTTAAACGGATGTCATCACTTGGAAACCTGACACTAATCCACCTTGGCCCCTTTAAAACATGTGGACTTCCAACTCCCAGAGTTGAAATCACTTCATTCCAACTGGAGGTTTTTAAGAAGAGACTGGACAGTCACTTGTCCACTATGAGGTCTCCTGGTTGGACTAGATCTTCAAGATCCCTTCCAGCTCTATTCTGATTGATTGATTGATCGATCGATTGCTTGAAACACTAGGTTAAATGAAAGCCTGCTTGGTGGTACTGCCCTTGAGGATAAACCCAGACCCCATACACTGTTTTATCAGTGCAAACTACAAGCTCATTCTCTGCCTTCTTGTATTAACAGGTTTCAAAATTTGCATTATAAGCTGTTTCCATTTTTTACTTTTGATTTATGGCACACCGCAAAACAACAGTCCTGGGAGCTGCTGCGTCTTTGGCTGTCAGGGCAGCTATTTTTAGCCCCGTGTTGTTATTTATTCTCTTGTATAGAAAGGATCAGAAGTTACTAGCCATATGTTCCTCTAAGATCCAGCTGGTTGGCTTAGGGAGAAAGGCCAGGGTCACGGCGAGCTGCTGAGGACAGCGGTCTTAATGCACCACGGGTTGCATTTTTTTAAAGGGCCTTGGTGGTGCAGGCTGTTAAACGCCTAGCACTTCAGTTCCAGCTGCCTGTAATTAGTGCAGGCTCGAATCCCACCAGGCTCAAGGTTGACTCAGCCTTCCATCCTCTCGGGGTAGGTAAAGTGAGGACCCAAGATTGTTGGGGGCAATAAGCTGACTTTGTAAAAATGCCGCTTAGTAATAAGCAGGCATATACAATGGAATGAAGGCTATTGCTGAGCGCATTGGGTTGTATCCCAAAAACTGTAAGCCGCCCTGAGTCTCCAGAGAAGGGTGGCATATAAATAAGAATAAAAATAAAAATACCCCTTTCTGTTCCTCTATGGGATTACCTTCCTTCCTGCTGAATGCAAATTCATGCAGCAGCCCAGAGGGTTGTTTTTGTTTTTTTTCCAGCTGATTCCCAAATGAGGCCAGCTCTGGATTTTGAATTATAAACATACATCTCGCCTTTCAGCATAAAAACGATGGGGTGGATTTGAAACCCCGTTGCTGTTTGTTTTCTGGAAAAACAACCACACCCTACTGGTTTTTTTAAAAAAATAACCTGTTAAATCTTGTGCGTTTTTCACAAGATGGCAAAAGAGAGAGAGAGAGAATTTTTCCACCGTCTATGCTTTTGCACATTCAAGCCTCTAATTATATACCACGGGTAGAGAAAACCTTCGGGAAACCTACATCAGCTATTCCTGGAGAGCTTTTTTTCCCCCCAAGCGGAACAAAATATCATCCAGGTTTAATTGCTGACCGGGCAGACTGGAATATCAAGGGAAGAGAAGGTTGCTGGCTCCAGAGGCTAATGAGATGGCAGCATGGAGAGTTTCACTTCCCAAATGCAAAGCATGGATTGCATTAACGAGGGAGCCTCTTTCCCCACCCCCTGTTCCCACTCAATGTGCAGAGTTTTCTTGTTCTCAATCTGGCAACCTCAAGTTCTCCTAAGCCAGATGCCTCCAAACTTGGCGACTTTAAGACTTGTGGCCTTCAAGTCCCAGAATTAGCTGGCGGAGGAATTCTGGGAGTTGAAATCCACAAGTCTTAAAGTTGCCAAGTTTGGGGACCCCTGACCAAAGCCTACAATTTCTGTTGTCCCCAAGCTGCATGGCCCATAGAACAGCAAGGGTCCTTTGGTCTACATGTGAAGAGAAATGTAATCCAAAGAGGACAGCAAGTTGAAGAACATCCAAAAATGGGCAAATGGGTTGCAACACAGACCCTTCCCCAAGGAGCTTTTTAAAAGGGAAAGTCTTCCTTGAAGAGGTGTTGATTCTCATCTAAGAAGCTTCTTCAGGTCTACAAGAGGGAATCAAAGAGGCCACTTAGGTTGACACTGAGCAGCCCTCTTTCAACAGAAGGGGGAGGAGGGATAAGACACCACCTGTCTCCTGTCTACAACACAGGCCTTTCAGCAGTTCCAAGAAGATTCCACCCCAATACAGGTGATCCTGAAGGCACAGATAAACTCCCAGGTGGCTTCAAGAGTACAAATGACCAGATGACTGCAAAGGAACTGTTGGCTGGAGAAAAACTCTCACAGAAACAGCCTTTAAGTGGAGAAAATTCAGTCCAAAAACAAAGTACAAAGAAACTGTAACTAAAAATCCACACAAACCACGCTGCAGTAATTAACTTGACAGGCCAGGAGAAGGAATTGCAACCTTGAAAGCCCAGCAAAACACACACAGTTGGGAAGATGCCAGGAACCCCAATAAGCCTCGACCGATACCAGATAATTCACAATTTGCTTCCAACAACTTGCTGTGCGCAAGTTCCCTTTTTAAACACTGTGTTCAGCTGCAGCTAATGAAGGGAATCAGGGCCCTTTCCTCCCCCGTAAGCCACGCAACCCATGTTGCTCCCTTCTCCATTCCTCCCTGCGTGCCCTAGGATGAAGAGGGGGTGGGCCTGGGTCTTCCTCTGAACTCCCCCTCCCTTGTTCTACCTCTCCCCTGCTCTGCCCAGCCAGACTTTGCCCTTTCCCAGTTTCCTCCACAGCCAATGGAGCTACACTCCCACTCCCTGTCAGCTGCTCGGCCTCCCTCTCTGGATCAGATTCCGACAGGTGCATGACAAAGTCCATTTTTTCCAGACAATTTGCGGCAAAGGAATTCACAGGAAGGAGCCGGGCAAACCGAGGTCTGTTGACGTAAACCCCAATCTGTCAAAGCTGAAGAGCATCACGGTGGAAGAAGAAGAGGCCGTCCCACAAGGATCTTTTAGTTCCTCCCCTCTCTGCTGAGCTGGGGGCCTGGAGGAACAGCAGCCATTTATCCTCAGAAAAACCTGGCTCTTTACAGCACCAATTTAACAGCAATGAATATTAAAGGCAAACTTCCATCCATATTTAATAGCTCTTCCGGCCCCGATATTTACAACCGAAGCCTTCCTTTAATGGAAGCTTGCAAATAAAAGCTGAGGTAGCAATTTTTTCCCCCCATTTTTCAGAGGGAGCAAGATCGTTAATGAAACCGGCTAACAAGACGAAATGTGGCGCAGTCTTCTTTTCTTTTCTTTTCTCTCCTTCACAGACCAAAGCATCAAAGATGTTCTTTTCATAAATACGTAACACAAAAATAGAAAAGAAAATCCCCATCTCTCCTCTTTGGCCTGAAGCACTGCTTAAAATTCAGTCTTTTTCTTCTTCTTTTTTTGCAGCATAAAAAGCTTTAGAAGAATGATGGACACCTCTGTACCAAGAGGCAAGAAGGGAGCTTGCAGGAAGTCATTCATTAAAATGGCACCAGATTCCTTCCTTCCTTCTTCATTTTCTCTTCCTTCCGTCTCCATCCTTCCTTATCCTTTCCTTTCTTCCTTCCCAATTCCTTCCTTCCCTTCTTTCCTTCCTTCTTTCCCAATCCTTTCCTTCCTGCCTGCCCCTCCCTTCCTTCCTTCCTTCCTTCCCTCCTTTCCTTTCTTCTTTCCCAATCCTTTCCTTCCTGCCTGCCCCTCCCTTCCTTCCTTCCCACTTCCTTCCTTCCCTTCTTTCCTTCCTTCTTTCCCAACCCTTTCCTTCCTTCCTGCCCTCCCTCCCTCCCTCCCTTCCTTGGAAGGAAATATCCCACTTCTTCCAAGTCAAAACTTTCGTTTCCACAATTGCCTGCAGGTTTCAGATCTTTGTGGGTGCAGCCAGTTCGCTGCATCTGGAACAGAATAACGGAGTTGGAAGGGATCTTGAAGATCTTCTAGTCCACCCCCCTGCTCAGGAAGGGGAATCTATAGCATTCCAGGTACTGAGTTTTGTTGAGAAGCATCAACTCTGGTCCTGGTCATTGAGGGATGTGAATTGCTACCTAGCGAGGTACCAGGAAGAGTGAAATCTATTATTTCCTGCGTGATCAGCAAGGATGGCGTTGAAATGGATTTTTTTTTGTATTTAAAGGTGAATAACACACAGAATAACAGAGCTGGAAGGTGCCCTAACCCTGACCCTTGTCCAACCCTCCCCTGCTCAAGCAATACCATTTCAGATAAATGGCTGTCCAATCTCTTCTTAAGAACCTCCAGTGGTTAATTGTTCTCGCTGTCAGGAAATCTCTCCTTAATTCCAAGTTGCTTCTCTCCTTGATGAGTTTCTCCTGCCTTCAGAAAATATGAACGCTGGTGTTCCTTTTGTAACAGATACCGCACTTAAATTGCACCCTTGCCAAATGCAAATCCACTTTTAGCCCACGCAAATCTGCCACTATTGTCGTGCTCTTCAATTATCACACAGTAATAGAGAACAATGTGTGTGTCTCTGGATACAGAATCCCATTAGCCCAAACAGAGTCAAACTCATTCAGGAAGGAGGAATCCTGGCTTAAGGAAATCCCTTAATTTAAAAGAAAAGAGAAATCCACTAGTAAGGGAAGGATATTTCTTAAAATTTAAATTGCCTAGAAAGCATGGAGCGCGGTGGGAATCTGAGATTGGAGGGGAGGAAACAAAATTAAAAGCGAAAGAGACTTTCTCCAAAGGAGGCATGGGTAATTTTTCTGGCAGCCTGAGTAACCAAAGACGAGAACTCCCTTCCGCGTATCCGGTCTTGGTTTTAACCAGGAGCCATTTTTTATCCTTCAGGGGGGAAAAAAACCAGCATCTACCAAGTATTTGAGGAGCTGCCACAAAGAAGAGGGCGTCAACTTATTCTCCAAAGCTTCAGAAGAGGAAGTCCAACAATTTTGGAAACGAATCAAAGACAGAAGCAACCTGGAATTAAGGAGAAACTTCCTAGCGGTGAGGACAATTAACTGGTGGAACAGAAGTTGCCTTTAGAAATTGTTGGTGCATCATCGCTGGAGGTTTTGAAGAAGACACTAAACAGTCACTTGTCTGGAATGGTATAGAGTCTCCTGCTTGAGCAGGGGGCTGGACTATAAGACCTCCAAGGTCCCTTCCATCTCATTCTATTCTATTCTATTCTATTCTACTCTATTCTTTCTCATTCTATTCTATTCTTTCTCATTCTATTCCATTCCATTCCATATTCTATTCTTTCTTATACTATTTCATTTTATTCTATTCTTTCTCATTCTATTCTATTCCATTCCATTCTATTCTTTCTCATTCTATTCTACTCTATTCTATTCTATTCTTTCTCAATCTACTCTATTCTTTCTCATTCTATTCTATTCTTTCTCATTCTATTCCATTCCATTCTATCCTTTCTCATTCTATTCTATTCTATTATTCTATTCTAATTTTTTATTCTATTCTATTTATTATTTAATTCTATTATTCTATTCTATTCTAATCTTCTATTCTAATTTTTTTATTCTATTCTATTCTAATTTTCTATTCTATTCTAATTTTCTATTCTCTCTTCTCTTTTCCTGGGGTGTGTGTTGGTGTATTGGTGGGGGAATGGGGTTAAACAGACAAAAGGAAAAAAAAACATCGATGGGAACTCAGCCCTTCTATTAAGCTGCAGAAGAGCCACAATATCCAGAGAGAAAGGCCCGGAGAAGAAACCAGCTGAGATGCAGGGGAAAAAAAGACAGTCCAAGCCCATTGTTAGAGACAAAGCAACCCGCCAGTTGCTCTCTTTCCTTCATGGCCACACAGAGGTATTTATATCTCTCTCCATGAAAGGGATTGTCTCCTTGGGCTCAGACCCAAACCAGCACAGCTGTGGCTGATGGGAGTCTCCGGAAACCAGCAGAAAATCAGATTTTACAAAGAGAGGGTGAGGATGCAGGCACATCTCCCAGGGAACGCAAGTATGGGGTACAAAAGGAAAAGAAGATTCTGCTGGTTTGACAATGGTTTGCAGAGCTAAGCTGGGCCTCCCTTGGATGCAGATTAAAGAGGTCTCGCCAAGGTTGGGCTTGACTCTCCTGGGCTGTCTAAGTCTGAATTTACAAGTTTTGAGCCCCTAATTTAATGCTTTTTAAATTAAATTAAAGCTTGCCTGCAGAAATCGTGGGTGCTCCATCACTGGATGTTTTTAAGAAGAGGCTAGAGACAGTCCCTTATCTGAAATGTACAGGCTCTTCTGCTTGAGCAGGGGGGCTGGACTAGAAGACCTCCCAGGTCCCTTCCAGCTCATTCTGTTCTAACCCAGCTGCTTCTTCATGAAGAGCTGAAGAAGCGTCTGGGATTATAAGCGAAACACCTTCAAAGAAAAACTACAAAGTCCAGTTGCCTCTTGAAAAAAAAACACGCTCGGACGTCTCTAATCCTGTGCCCTGGGAATCACGGGAGCAGCTGATGTTTGACGCATCTGGAAGCATCACCTTGGAACAAGGGGATATAATTCATTCTGCTGCCTCCAAGCGAGAGAAGCTTGGCATGACCTTCCCAAAACACCCATTTCTCCTCCACCCAAATGGCTCAAAGGCAGCTGAAGCTCTGAGCAATCACTCTCCATTTGAGGAAGGGGACAACCAGAAGTTCATTGAGGCTGCCAAGTGGATGTTACTTCCTCTGGCCTGCTTGCCCTTCCTCGGCAGATCGGATTTCCAAGCGGGAGGACAGACATGTCTCTTCTTCCCCCTTGGCTTTTCTAAGTATGTCACTACAGATAAATTTTTAATCGTTATTTAAATACATTTTCCGTCCTCAGGTCTTTGCAAGGTTTCACCGTACCGCGGGAAGGGCAGGGAACAAAGCCAGATTATACGTTTCTTCCTGGGGCCCCATCAAAGGGAGCTTCAATATTAATAAGGCTCAACTCTCAACCTATTTCTTGGGTGTCCGAGGACTTTATGCTGGAAGCTTCAATAGCTATCCCAGCACATGACTGGGGTGGTGTGTGTGTGGATGAGTGGAAGGTGAGGAAAGTTCTCTTAAATGATGCCAGGAAGATGCCACGGAAGGTTAAGAGCCCAGATGTCCCAAAGATGCTTTTTCAAGAGGCCACTGGACTTTGAAGACGTTTTGCTTCTCCTCCAAGAAGCTTCTTCGGCTCCTACCAGATGGTGGGGAACAGAATGATTTATTCTCCTTGCCAACAGCTGGTCATTTGCATCCTTTTAGAGAGTCGTTGAGGCCACCAGAAGACTGATGGTTTGAAAGAGGGGTCAAAGAGGCCATCTTTTATCTCCAGTTTACAACACAACAGTTCCAAGGAGGTTCCATACCCATTTGCACCACTCAGGTGACCCTGAGGACACAGCTAAACCTCCAAGTGGCCTCAACGACCCTCTAAAAGGATGCAAATGACCAGCTGTCTGCAAGGAGTATAAATCCTTCCATTCCCCACCATCCAAATCAGAGCTGAAGAAACTTCTTGGATGAGAAGCGAAATACCTTCAAAGAAAAACCAGAAAGTCCAGTTGCCTCTTGAAAAAAAGCAACCTTTGGGACAACCATGGATGATGGAGAATCTCCACAGACAGAAGAGCCCAGACATTTATCTGTAACTCTCTCAACTTTATATATATATTTAAGGCTGCATTCACACAACCCAATGGGCTAAGCTGAAGTAAGGTTGAGCTGTATGTGGTCTTGGCAGATTAAACCTTGAACCAGGCCAAAAGATTCTAGCATTAAGCCACGAGAAGGTTTGTGAATTGCGCATCACAGAAAAGGGGATTTTACATTTGCTGTTTTTTGCGTACGAAAACTTCAGAGCTGGCTTCGCTACTTCTGAGCCTATGTGGAACCATCAGTAAAGTTACACTCTGGGTAAAACGATTATCCCAGGAGTTTATTTGGTTGCATTTCCCAATGGGAAGGTTGACAGCGATTGATAACTGAGCTCATGAGTCACTGGCCTTAACTGGACTCCCAAGGTTTGGCCTTAACTGGGGCTCCCAAGCTTTTAGTGCCCATGTGAACATTTTGAAGTCTGAGAACAGGTTATGGACCCTCAGAGAAGGGGGTGTTATTTTGAATAGAGGTAAACTGTCCTATCTCAGAAGATGGACAAATCCCTGTATCTTCTAAGAGTTCCTGGGGGCATTTACTGTACCTGTAGAGACCAGAGATTTTGCTGAACAAGCAAAAAAAAAAAATTTGCTGGATGCTCAAATGCTTTCCCTCACTGCCAAAGAATTTTATTTCATTTTATTTATTTTTTAAAGAATTTGAAGGGTGTCAAAGAACCTGAACTGAATGTTTGAATGCAAACGTCTAGCACCCAAAACTCACTTTGTGATCCACCCTTGATCACACCCAAGATGCCGCAACTCAACCACGCTGTGAAAAAACAAACCATCATCCTAGCTTATACCTTTTCTAGATTTATCTCTTAAGAATTGCACTCCCGGCAATCCCCACAGAACAATGAAATTTAAAAAGGGGAAGAAAGAAATATCTTACTAAGCATTGTGGCAACCCAAACGGACCCCAATTCCCACATCGGCTCCATTTCCCCCTGCAGAAGTTTTAATTTAAGGAGCTTGCAACTACAAAGTTCAACCCCTATTAATGGAACTACACAAGCGTCAACCCAAAAAAATTAAGTGGTTTTGCCTCTTGCATTCATCACTGGAGAAGGAAGGCGGGGGAAGCAAGTGTTAACTGGGCCAAACATGTAACACAACAGAACCAGAGTTTAACAGCTTGATTTTTTTTAACACATACCAGTGTTGTAAACATGATTGTGAGTCATTCTTTCCATTAACCCCTCCACTCATGATAAATTCCAAAATATATTGACTGAAGTGTAAGAACGCACTGTGATTCTAGAATACCAGTGAGGCACAATCTATACCAGTGGTCGCCAACCAGTGGGCTAGGGACCGCTGGTGGTCCATGAGAACATTTTGGTGGTCCGCAATGTCACCCCCAAAGCAATTAATCCAGGTTGCGCGGGAACACAAGGCTGCACCGCTTACATGGCCGTGGGAACACAAGGCTTGCGTCGCTTGCATTGCGAACAACACGAGGTAATGAGGGGAGGGGGGAAAGGGCAGAGGGGGGAACTTGCCCCACTCGCCCCATACGCCTGGCCTGGCCACCAGGCTGCTTCTTTCCGCTTCTTTCTTCTTCTGCTTTTGGCTGCATGCAAGGAAAGCAGCAAAAGTCTTTCTTTCTCTCCCTCAAACTCCGCCAGAAATGAGTCTTTGGGACCCTGCAAGGCCTTCTGCTCCAAGAGGCTGCGCTGGCAAAGACTAATTTCTGGCAGAGTTTGGGGCAGAGAAAGAAAGACTTCTGCTGCTTCTGCTGCTTTCCTTGCATGAAGCCAAAAGTCTCTCCCCCTCCCTCCCCTGAGAATGGAGCTGGAGACGGTATCCTGCGATCCCAAATAAAGAATGATCGATTGGTAGGAAAACGGGGTGGGGAATTTTCCTGCAGACTTTTTGGGGGATTTTCCCAGGGTCTCTGGTCCGCGGGATTTAAAATTATGAGTTTGGTGGTCCCTGAGGTCCAAAAGGTTGGTGACCCCTGATCTATAACAAGAGGATTAAAACCAGCAATTGCCACCACGGGGTGGCAAAAATGGGAAAGCAGGGGAAAAAAGTAGATATCCCTTCCGGATGTTTCACACAGAAGACAAACACTTACGACCACAAACGAACCCAAAATTAATGTTGCTGAGTGAAATATTTGTTCAGTGAGTTTTGCCCCATTTTACGACTTGCATAGTCGTTAAGTGAGTCATTGTATGTGTTACGCTAATAACATGGCCATTCGGTGAATTTCGATTCCCTGATTTTTCTTGACAGAAGGTTGCAAGAGCGGATCACATGACTCTGATACGGTCATAAATACAAGTCAGTGGCCAAAGCGGCTGAATTTTGGTCACGTGGCCATGGGGATGCTTCAATGGTCGTAAGTGTGAAAAAGAGACATCAGTTGCTTTTTTCCACTGCCGTAACTTCAGTCACTAAACAAATGCTTGCAAGGATTCCCCTTATATTATTTTTGCAAGCTGCTGATCAATATCATAATTCAAGAAACCAAACCCAAAACACATTTCCAAGCTGATCCAGGAAACCAGAAATCCTCAGCTCATTCCAGGAGAATAAGAAAATAAGAAGCCTTGACACTCACTTCCTGCTAGCAACATCCATTTGATTAAAATAAATGACAAGGGTTAAAAAGATAATTTAAAAAGCTATTTTTAAATTTATTTCTGGTCTTTGAAAACCTACCATACCAAAAACCTTACAGGTTCCAGACATCTGTCGATGCCTTGAAAATTTTGCAAAGAGGAAACCCTTGAAAAGAATGAAAAAGGGATTATCCCAGAGCTCCCTTACCTTGGCAAGAGTGCCCACCTGCAGTCGGAGGGTGAATGTTCTTCCCTAAGCAGCCAGATTGGTCCAAAGATGCTAAAATGAGCCAGCAGGGGCACCTGGGTTTTCTAAGGCTTCCCAGAGAGAAAGCTGGATGCTTTCTGACTGCAGATGCTTCGAGTTCATTTTTCTTCTGCGATGCCCTACTGAGGATGTCAATAAATCCTTTCAGAGAATAGAAACAGCTTCTGCCTAGAGGAATTCAAATGGGACTCCGACAAAATACCGACGGGATGGGAAAACTCACCATGGCCAACTCAACACAGCCAACTCACCATTGCCAACTCACCATGGCCAACTCAGCACAGCCAACATGCCATGGCCAACTCACTATGGCCAATTTGCCATGGCCAACTCAACACAGCCAACTCACCATTGCCAACTTGCCATGGCCAACTCACCATGGCCAACTTGCCATGGCCAACTCAGCACAGACAACTTGCCATGGCCAACTCACTATGGCCAATTTGCCATGCCAACTCTTCATGGCCAACTCACCATTGCCAACTCACCATGGCCAACTTGCCAAGGCCACTTGCCATGGCCAACTCACCACAGCTAACTCACCATGGCCAACTCACCATGGCCAACTCGCCATGGCTAACTCACCACAGCCAATTTGCCACAGCCAACTTGCCATGGTCAATTTGCCATGGCCAACTTACCACAGCCAATTCTCCATGGCCAACTTGCCACAGCCAACTCACCACAGCCAACTTGCAGTGGGCCAACTTGCCATGGCCAACTTGCCTTGGGGCAAACTCACTGTGGGACAATTTAACATTCTATTTAATTGCTTAAAATTAACTTAAAAACTTGTTTTAATTTTTTGCCATTCATATTTCATCCTGTCCCTCATGTGTTGCATCCTTTCTTTAATGATTCTATTCCACTATTTCTTTTCTAACTCTTGCCCCTCAGAGAGCTGGCCATTGCACGTTGGCCATGGCCACGGAGAATTGTCCCAGACCCAAATACCGATGGGTCTGGGGGAAGAGTGGAGGACAGCACAAAGCATGGATTGGAGCCCCAGTAGGCTATTTATGAGGGTCTGGCTTTTGACTGGAATTGTTCTTTTTGCTTGACTTTCTCCGGTTTGTTATAAAACACCCCGCGTCACAACGTTCGAGTCAAATAAATGAATAAAATAAGAATACGTCTGTGCCTTTGATTTTTAACCTATTAAAAAAGCACCCTCCACATGACCTTTCAAAGCCAGATACCCTACACTTTGGATTACAAAATCCATATACTGCCCCTTGGGCATCTGGGACCAGCAAAGGCAGCCTCAAAACACTTCTGCCTTCGAAGACCTTCCCAAGATCCCTGGCGGTGAGCAAAACTTCTGTTTTGTTCTGTTCGTCCTCACGTGAAACCAGGAAATATTCAGAGAGCCCTCTTTCCAAAGCCATCTTTTGTCCTGAAAACACTTTGTGGGCCGGGCCTTTCGAAGTCTACCAAGAGGGACAACCCAATGTGATTGTTGGTGACAGGGCTTGTAATCTTGGCATATCCCAAAACCAGCATCCTTGTGTTAGGGAACTATGGGGCTCTTGGCCCCCGATTCTTCCCCCTTCCTAGAAAAAAATTAGAACCACATACTTCCAGGTCTGTTGTTGTTTTTTAAACGTACGCTCGTTTTGTCCAATGCACACTAAACTCCCCTTGGAGTGACTTCAGCACAGGGTTAACTCTTCATGGGACCAGAGATGCACCCCCAGAATTGTGCACCCCTTAAAAAGGGTTAAACGTCTTCCTGCTCTCAACGTTTTGCCTTGATGGTTATTCCAACTTTTACTGCTCTCCTCGTCTTAAGAAGCCAGGAGCAATGCCCTCCTGTTTCCCAACTGGTGTGTGTGTGTGTGTGTGTTTATAGCAAGCCAACCCTGGGCCTTTCCAACATCACCTCCATTGGACCGAGCTGATCTGATCGTGCGGCAAGAACTGAGCCCCGCAGCCAGAAGGGGGAAGGGACCTCCCCGAGAAACAAGGACATCCGTGGGGAGGAGGACCCACCAAAGGCCCAACTAACCCTTCTTAATTTTATTCAGGCAGCCAGAGTTGCAGAAGGTGCTGCCAGATCCCGTCTCCCAACAGCTCCGACTCTTCATGCCCGCTGCTGGATGGCTGTGGCGGAAGCTACAGCTCCGGGCATGGCTGTTGGAAAATCAAACCAAGCCAAATAGCATCCTGGTTTAGCAGCCCAGCAGCCTGGTTTTCCTCATGCTGCTGCTGCTGTTTCCTTCCTTCCCCATTACAGATTCTGGCCATATGCTGAGCGCTCCAAAGGCTGAGCCCCATGGATCTCCCGGCAAACCCCACTCCGGTAGGAAAAGATGCCATCCTTAACTCCCTCCGTGCTGGCGAGGACCGGCGGGCTCTCCCCAGACGAGAGGAGAAAAAGCAGCTCGGGAACTCGCCTACCACGGGGTGGTCGGCTTCAATGCTGCTCCTTCAGTCAGGAAAGCCACTGGGAGCCGAGGAAGGATGAGAGCATTACCTGGAAAGGTGAGCTAAAAGGGCTCCTGTCTCTTTAAATCCTCCTCGAAGGTTGTTTGCAGGACATCTGCCTGGAGTGTGAATCAAAGCTTTAACCCTTCCCTTGCCTGTGTGCTGCAACTGTATTTTCCCAGATTTTAACAGCTTTTCAAGGACTTGAAAGTCCAGACAAGGAAGAATGGATGGAAACTGAACAAGGAGAGATTTAACCTGGAAATAAGGAGGAATTTCCTGACAGTGAGAACAGTCAACCCATGGAACAGAAGTTGCCTTCCGAGATTGTGGGAGCTTCATCACTGGAGGCTTTCAAGAAGAGATTGGACTGCCATCTGTCAGAAATGGTCCTGCTTGGGAAGGGGGAGGGGTTGGACTAGATGACCTACAAGGCCCCTTCCCACTTTCCAATTCTGTTCTCTTCTGCCTTGAAAAGCCCAGAAAAAGAATGTATTGGTTCAGTTTTAGTTTTAGTTTACTTTGTTGCCTCGTACAACAAAATTAAATGCCACCTTCAGTGTACATTATAACTATAAAAATAAAGCACAGATACCCATCCTTCGCATTCTATACAACTGAACTGAAAAAAACCCAAAACCCTGATATTAAACAGGGCACAAGGTTTGGACTTTAAATCCTGCCGAGAGAAAATGCTGGACGAATGGCTGGTCTGTGTGGGAGGATGAATGAAAAGCATTCATTCATTTGAAGGCGAGAGCTAAAATATTGTATTTTGGACATAGGGGGGAGGGGGGAGAAATCTGGTACTTTTCTCCAGCCTGCCCTGTGGCAGTGATTACAACCCCCCCAAGAGACAAGCAGTCCTATATATATAACAGGTAATCAGAGTTGGAAGGGACCTTGCAGGTCATCTAGTCCAACCCCCCGGGACCCAAGCAGGAGACCCTACACCATTTCTGACAGATGGCAGTCCAGTCTCTTCTTGAAAGCCTCCAGGGATGAAGCTCCCACAACTTCCAAAGGCAACTTCTGTTCCATGGGTTGATTGCTCTCCCTGTCAGAAAGTTTCTCCTTATTTCCAGGTTGAATCTCTCCTTGTTCAGTTTCCACCCATTACTCCTTTTCTGGCCTTGGAAAATAGCTTGACCCCCTTCCTCCTCTCTGTGGCAGCCCCTCCAATATTGGAAGACTGCTATCCTGTCTCCCTTGGTCCTTCTCTTCCCTAGACTAGCCAGGCCCAGTTCCTGCAACCGTTCTTCATAGGCCTTAGTCTCCAGTCCCCTAATCATCCTGGTTGCTCTTCTCTGCACTTATAAACAGCCAGAGGCCTTTACTCTCCCTTGCACTGGTGATGTTACTTCGCCTGGTAATGAAATGTCTCCAAGAAGAAAAACACAGTCCAAGAACTTCACAAGACCCAACGGTCCAACTCTTTGAGTTTTAACTTGCCAGCTCTTTGGTTTTAAGGAACAGTGGGATCGAAGTGAAAGAGGAACAGCGACATAACTCTGCACACACCAGAGCTTCCCGGCATCTTTAAAGAAAAGCTTTAGCTTCTCAGTCTGTTCCCAAGTCTGCAGAGAGGAGCAAAGCAAACAGAGGCAGAACCTAATTAAAGAATATATAGCATTCCTCCCTGTACAGTCATCTGGGGCTTGTTCAGGAACTAATTATAAAATCATCAATATGCATGTTCGTTATGAATAAATACCAATAAAAGCCCAGGCATATGGAGCCTGAAGCTAGCTTCGCAGCTTTGTTTAATATTAACACAAACAGGATATCCATGGCACCCCCTTGTTCTGTCACAGCAAGCTGATATAAATGAAATCACCGCCCAATATTATGTTCAATTATTGCCTTTTATCTTTTTACATTTTTACTTACACTCATCAGGCCTTATCTCCCCGCCCGTTTCGAGCAGCCATTAGAATTAAAACAGAATAGAGCTGGAAGGGACCTTAAAGGGTTTCTAGTCCATCCCCAGGACCATTCTGGACATGTGGCTTATAAGCCTCCAGTGATGTTAGAAGAATTATCAGAAGGTAGCATAAGAAATTATATTGGAGCCACTATCAAGCAGCGACTGTTGACATAAAAATTAGTTTTAAAATCTGCTGTTGTCTCTCCTAAATAACACCAGTTAAAAGATAACCTTGATTGTCATTTCCCCCCCTGTGGGCACTCTGGCACACATTAAAAATGAAATTCTGTTATCTTAAATAAAACCAACCAGTTATGTGGGTAGCAACTGTATCATTTATTGTTACTGTACAGCTGCTGAAGTTTGAAGCTTTCAAGGAGCGACTGGGCTGCCATCTATCAGAAATGGTGGAAGGTCTTCTGCTTGGGCAGGGGTCTGAACTAGATGACCTACATGGTCCCTTCCAACTCTGCCAATCTGTTATGCTAAATTATGAAGCTTTAGAGATGTTTTCTGAGTTGACCCCATTAAAAAAACACTTCATGTTTTGCATATTGCTAGATGCCAGTCTGGGATGAAAGTTCAGTAAAAATTCTTTCAAAATTAGAATACATTTACTGTATATAGTATTAAATTCAATACAGTATTATACTGAGATAGGATTAAAAATATTTTTCTGCATCTATTCCTCTATACATGTGCCTTCTTTTCCCACATTTTCTCACATATTTATCTTCCTAATAAAAAAAAAACAATACAATGAACTTCAGCAAAATTAGAAAGGCAATAAGTATTTGAGTGATCTTGAAAGAAAGTGAATTAAAAAAACTAATTTCTTAATATATTTCAGGATTTGTAAATATCCAAGCGTGGAAAATATGATACATGCACTACAAGGTTACTCTCCATAAGACAAAATTAAAAAAATAATATGTATCATTCAGATAAATTTTAACACTCCTAGATATATGACAGACACTTCATCGGTATTTCATAGTGAAATAAACTGGGGCAAAAAACATTTTAAAAACCATTGAAGATATTGGTAACTGCTTCCAATCCTCCAAACAGTGTTTTAAATAACCCCACTGTAGTTTACAAAAGAGAAGAAAGAAATTTAGAAGATCACAAGGGTGTCTTCAGTTTTTGGAAATAATATCAAGTTACCTTTGTATATATCATTTTGTAGAAATTTATGTAGAAATCTAGCAAAATGTACAGCCCTTTTGCTAGATTTCTGTTACCCATTAATCTCTTGAAAACAAGAGCATAAAAGAATCAACCCTTGCCTTGATATTTCTCAAGGGGCAATCAGCAAATGTCCTCCAACATGCCAGCAAATTACATTTACAGAAAAGGGTCTCTTTCTGGTTAAAACTTACTTCACAAGTCTGGTTTATTTAATTTTTAGAAACTGCTGGAGTGAATACTGGTTAAAAAACCAACACTACCACCCCTGATAAGAGCAATAATCACATGATTTGGGAAACAGCCATAAAACCACGGCGCCACTGCCAGCTCTCCAAATACTCCCAACTCCAATCACAAATCCTTCGAGTTCTCAATATTAAAATTCCGAAACAAAATTATTTATTATTTATTTATTTATTTATTAGGCTTATATGCCGCCCTATCTCCTGAGGGACTCAGGGCGCTAATTAAAACAGTCCCAATACAATTACATAAATGTTAAAGGACATTAAAAATTAAATTAATTATTTATATATATATAAAAAAAATTAAAAACAGGGCCAGCGCCTTCCCTTGCATTACCTTAATGTAACCTACCACTTCTCCCTTATTTTCAGTCACTGGACAGAAGGTGAATTTTAGCCTCCCTGTTTTTAAATCCTGCCCATTGCATCAATCCTACTTGTTGGCTTTCCAAATGCACACGTACATGTACATGTACAAGCGCACAAGGATACACCCAGATAGATGCCTTTCACCGGTCCAGCAAAGCGAAAAGGCCGGCCGGATGAAAAATGTGCTCCCTTCCTTTTTCGGGAGGTCCCAGAAACGAATTTGACAATTGCAGCCAAAGATCCTTTCCAGCTCTTAAAAAGAGAATTTCCCCCATGTCTCGCACGCATTCCTTTCTCCGGGGAAAGCTAACCTCTGGGCATGGATCCTGAGCGCCGGGGATTTCAAAGCAGATCTTATTTTAAAGGGAAGGACGTCCAGGGACATGAAGGATTGCTTGTTCACAGCCCTGGGCGGGGCCTTCTCCCTCCGCACCTGCTTCGTAGCCAACTCTTCCTTTTGGAAAGTCGTCCTCTGACACCCGCCCAGCCCAGCCCCTCAGCCCACCTTCCAAGCTGAGTCCTTCTGACCTTGCCAAGGGATGGAGACCTCGCTGGGATGGGGCCTTAAGCAGAGGTGGCCCATAAGCTTAAGGCACATCTCCCCCATGGAGAGCTGGCAGGACAGGGGCAGTAGAGGGGGGGGAGGGAGGGAGGGGGCTGGGCTCTCGTGCAGTCCACCTTCCCTGATAGGCGGGGAGTAAATGCTTACTCAGAGGCGCAGCCCAGGTTGAGCAGGGAGGCAGAGGAGGGGAGTTTGGTGGGAAGGGAGAGAGAGAGATGAGGGTCTGTCCAGGATAGTGCAACTTACACACACACCCAGGAAAGCCAAACTCTGCACAGCCCCCCCCTGCTCACCCTGAGAGATCAAATCTGCTTCCCTTTCTCGTTTTAAAACGTCCTCTTTAAAAGGGAAAGCAACTCAAAGCAGCTAGCAGCCATCAAAAATGGCTAGACCCCCCTTCCTCTGCATTTTGCATGCATGGGGTCGTGAAAAGGCACGTGGGAGGGGGGAGGTGAAGGGGCCAGGATAGTGGTGCATTTAAGCTTGGAATGCAAAAATCCACCAGGGGTGGGGGGAGAGAGAGAGAGAGAAAGAGGGAGCTGCCTTTCTGCTGAATCTCGCCTGTCAAAGCTGGGCTGACCTCACCCCCCCACCCCACCCCGCTCTGTGCCCAACAGATGGCTGCCCGGTCACCTGCTCCACTTAGAAAGCAGGACGAGGAGGGGCGAAGAAGGCGAGGGGGAGGGGAGGGGAAGGGACGGGGGGGGGAGAATCCCGTTCTCTTTTGTTCAGTCTTTGGGGAGGGGGGAGACTCTTTGCCAAGCCACCGAAGGAGACCTCCTCCATAACGCCCCTACTCACCACCGCGCCATTCCTGCCTCAGTAGCCAGTGAGGAAAGGGCAACTCTTCACACGCTCCCAGGCACCATCGGGAGTTACAGGTCTCCGTCTCCTCCTCCTCCCTCCTCCTTCCTCCTCCTCCCTCTTCCTTTCCCCCTTCCTCCTCCTTTGCCTTCTCCTCTTCCTCCTCTCTTCCTCTCCTCTTCCTCCTCCTCCTTCACCTTCTCCTCTTCCTCCTCCTGCCTTTCTCCTCCTCCTCTTTCCCTCTCTCCTCCTCCTCCTCCTCCTCTCCCCCTCCTCCTTCCTCTTCCTGCCTCTCTCCTCCCCTCCCTCCCTCCCTCTCTCTCCCTCCCTCCCTCTCTCCCCTCCTCTTCTTACTGGAATGCCTTCTGCGGTCTGACAGGTACAGATAGGAAGGTGGCTCTGGGTTTAGGGGTCTGCAGGGCAGCGGCAGCAGCAGCAGGAGCCAGCCGATCAGCACCACGGACAGCGGCCGGGCTACTTCCCAGCCACTCCCGCTTCCCTGTCCTGCGCTCCTTGGAAGACCCAGGTGCCCGTGAGATCCCCTGCGGGGCGCTCCTTAATCCCCCCGGCTCCCTTGGCCCACCCAGCGAAGGACCGGACCGTCTCTTCGGTTTTCAGTGGGATTTATGTATTTTTTTTTTAAAGTCTTTTATTCTCCCCACCATTGCTCTATCTATCCAGAGAGGTGTTAAAAGTGCGTCTAATCCTTCCTGAAATGGGCTTTTCTACCTGCCTGCTCTCCTTTACAGATGCCTAAAGAAGATCTCCTGATGGCACCTTTATTAGGCCACCAAAGGGTGGTTTTTCTCCAGGGAAAAATACGATTATTATTATTTTTTATTTAAACAAATTGATTTCGCACCACCTTAAATCCTAGAAAGGCAGCCTCGACTGTTGGGCTGCAGCAGAGAATTTTACTAAATGAGACCCAATATCATCACCAAAAAAAGAAAGAAAGAAAGAAAGAAAAAAAGAAAAGAAAAATCCAGGAAGGAAACCACACCTATAACCGCTTTGTTAATACACCAGTTCCATCTGTACTATTACCAATATCATCAAATGGGACTGTTTTAATCAAAACCTGCAAAGGAAGCAGACGAACATCGAATCACATCGGTCAACAGACAATCATGAGAAACTGGGCGTGGCTGTGTTTGATGTCAAAGAATGCACCGCAATTTCCCCAAAGTCATTGTGATAGCTAGGTTATCACCAGATAGGTGTGTTTTTTTTTTTAAATTCTCATTCCTTTGTGCATTGCCAGCATACGTATCAAACTAAACTAAACGCCAGCAAGACCCAGAACTGAGAAATCCTCGTTTTTTCTCACCTGCCTTTTCACAGAACAACAACAATAGAGGTTGTGATAGCTAGGTGGCATCCCGGTGGGTTGAAATCTAATTGTAGCCTGCCATTTATTTATTTATTATTCAGCTCTTTGTATCAGCAACAGCAAGCAATGTGCCTGAATTAGCAAATGGGAGTGGAAACTGACCTCCCTAGACAGCAATGGATGAATTAATGTCCAAAATCTGTACCGTTCTTAATAGCCGCATAATATGAGGGATTTACATGAAAACAAAAAGAAACCCTGGCAATTTAATTGAAGCCAATACAGCATAAAATCCCTGCCTTTTTCAGGTTCACTCCAAGGAAATAAAAAGTCACAGAATGAGCAGTAATTACTTTGTTGCTTTAGAATTAGGTTAATATATTATTATTATTATTAACAACTGTCAAATTGTGTTCAGAAACAAACCATATCTGATTAAATGAACAAGCTTGAGTGACAGTAAGAGATTTGTGTCAGTCTATAATAGGAACAAAAAAAAAAAACCAGGAATTCAGCAGTAGCTTTTCTGACTTAGAAATTTTATTAAAAGGAAGGAGCCTTTAGGGCTGCATTAAAACAAAACAAAACAAGGCATCATCTGGCTCCCTTGATCAAGTTTGCATGAAAATCGAAAAGAGGAAAAAAAAAATCCAGACGTGCTTCTTTAAAAAGATTTAAAGAGGTAGACCTGTTTTTTTTTTTTTAGAAACACGGCTGAAAAATATATATTCTGCTGCTGTTTCGTCTCATTAGCAAATCAAAGCCAGAGGCCATCAGAGTAAAGGGCCCCAGAGGTGATATCCCACCCCCACTTTTTGAAATGCTTTCAAAACCACATCCTATGTTTTTGTCATTGTTAAGGTAACTGCCAGAAACAGAGTTTCACACATTAAAATCAACCCATCATGAGGCCTGTTTGCTCAGGGTTTTGCCATCTGTGGGAAGTTATTTATCTCTGGTGTCTTCTAAAGTAGTGTTTGTTTGTTTGTTTGTTAGCAAAGGCCTGCTAAGACAAAAGCCCCTGAAGGCAGGACAAGAAACAATGGATGGAAACTAATCAAGAAGAGAAGCAACTCAGAACTAAGGAGGAATTTCTTGACAGTGAGAACAATTAACCAGTGGAACAATCTGCCTCCAGAAGTTGTGTATGCTCCAACACTAGGAGTTTCTAAGAAGAGATTGGACAATCATTTGTCTGAAATGGTATAGGGTTTCCTGCCTAAGCAGGGGGTTGGACTAGAAGACCTCCAAGGTCCCCTCAAAGTCTGTTTATTCTATTCTATGCTATGCTATTTTATTAATTCCTATTATATTCTATTCTTTCTCATTCTATTCTATTCTATTCTGTTCTATTCTATTCTATTCTTTCCTATTCTATTCTTTCCTATTCTATTCTATTATGTTCTATTCTATTCTATTCTTTCCTATTCTATTCTATTCTATTCTTCAGCAAGCCACATTAAGGATGTGAAGTAGAGAAAACAACCTCGCCTGGGGAGGGGAGGGAGAGAGAGAGAGAGAGAGAGAGAACACCCAAGGTTTTTATCTGCATCTGCAAGGTTTTTATCTTGTTTTATTAGCATCTTCCTCTCCTGCTGCTGCTCAGCGGGGCATCCTGTGTTCTGCATTCCTGTTAGTGACGGCCTCTTGATCAAAGACCAAGGATGCAGATTAAACAGAAAAAGCAGCTACTCAGCACACTTGCACGTTTTTTTATTCCCACAAACAGGAACACAACAGCTCCACCCTGTGGCTACCAAGATGTTGATCTATACACTACACAAAGACAAACAATAACAACGGGGTTTTTTTTACTTCCTTCCAAAAATCAGAGATTTGAAGTGAGAATGGGCAACGCTGATTTAAACAACAAAGGCTGACTTTCGCAAATGAGTTAAAATGGTTTACCAGAGTTGCCAGTAGGGGGCACTAGTCACTCAAAAAGAAAAGCAGATTTGAAAGGAGAGAGAGAGGCGGCTACAGAATAAAATCACTAACTCTCTATGGTTGTGTTTTCCGACCTCGGGAACTTTAAGACATGTGGACTTCAACTCCCATAGCCGCCTGGGGAATTCTGGGGATTGAAGTCCACATTAAGTCCACAAGAACAGTTGCAGGAATTGCTAATGAAAAGAAGGACCAGGGGGACATGATAGCAGTCTTCAGAGGTGGGATTCAGCCGGTTCGGACCGGTTCTAAAGAACCAGTAGCAGAAATTTGGAGTAGTTCGGAGAACCGGCCAATGCCACCTCTGACTGGCCCCGCCAACCCCATCTCTTCTCCGCCTGCCATTGAGTCCCAGCTGATCAGCTGGGTCTCCTTTGGTTGCCCTGCATAGGAGAATGGAGCTGGAAAGCAGGTTAGTGGGGTGGGGATTTTGCAGTATATCCTTCCCCTGCCATGCCCACCAAGCCACGCCCACAGCTGATCGGCTGGGTTCCTTTGGTTGCCCTGAACAGGAGAATGGAGCTGGAAAGCAGGGTAGTGGGGTGTGTGTTTTGTAGTATATCCTTCTCCTGCCATACCCACCAAGCCATGCCATGCCCAGGCCGTGCCCACAGAATTGGTAGTAAAAACATTTGAATCCCACCACTGGCAGTCTTCCAATATTTGAGGGGCTGCCATAAAGAAGAGGGAGTCAAGCTATTCTCCAAAGCACCAGAAGGCAGGACAAGGAGCAATGGGTGGAAACTAATCCAGAAGAGAAGCAACCTGGAATTAAGGAGAAACTTCCTAACAGTGAGGACGATTAACCAGTGGAACTGCTGGCCACCAGAAGTTGTGGCTGCTCCTCCAACACTGAAGGTCTTTGAAGAAGAAACTGGACAGCTGTTTGTCTGAAATGATATAGGGTCTCCTGCCTGCGAAGGGGGTTGGGCTAGAAGACTTCTAAGTTCTATTTTGAGGGATGTCTTCGAGCCACTAAGACTGAGAAACACTATACCAGATAAAGAGCAATGCTCAAGGTTTCATATTTCCAGAATGCCTACATGACACATGGTTATCAAGCATAAGAGGCAGCGACATTAATTTAGACGATTGGCAAATATTATGGAAAAGAAATTTAAAAATGACCTTAGCTATACCGCTTAAGGAAAATTTGTATAAATTAT
>CM019165.1:3108125-3133259 GCA_009733165.1 Naja naja
AGGAGGGTCTCTGGCAGGAGGAGGAGGAGGAGGAGAAACGGTGCCTCCCCGCATCTCTCCTCCCGCCGCCCCCCTCCTCACCTGTACAGCACCAGCACTTGGTGGTCGCGGGGCTGGAAGAAAGTCACGACGGGCTGGGGTCCCTCCGGCGCCTTCTCCATCGCCCGAGCTCCCGGCGGTTGAGTCAGCCGGGCCAAGGCGGGCGGCAGCGGTCACAATGGGCTGGCTTTCCCCGGTTGCCGCGGAAACCGCCGGCCGGGCTTGGCGGGGGCTGAGCGGCGTCTTCTTCGCGCGGCGCCTTCTGCTCCGGAGGCTGCGGCGACCCGACGGCCGAGAGAGAGAGAGAGAGAGACACCGCGTCCCCGCGGGGCGGGTGGGGGTAAGGCGAGGGGCGGGAGGGCACGGGGATGGAGCCTCCATTGCCAAGAGCAGGCTGCCTGGAACCGCCAGACGCTCCCGGACGGCATCCTTTCCCTGCTGGACCAAGCCGGCTTCCCATCCTGATGGGCAGAGCCACCTGCCCACCTGCCACTGGGAAGGGGCACCTCGTAGACCTACAGAGTTGGAAGGGATCTTGGAGGTCATCTAGTCCAACCCGCCCCCTGCTCTGTTCCAAATATCAGCCTCTACCTAGGAATCGAACTCTTAGCCTCCTGATTGTGAGGCGAGAACTCCACCTCGGAGCCTGTCCTCAGAGAGGTGTTGGGATACAGTTCCCAGTATCCCCAGCCCCACCAGGCCAAGGGTGATGGGGTCAGGAGTCCACCCCCAAAAAGCTCCTCTTTCCCACTGTCGTTCAGGACTGAAAGGCTGGCCCCATGTGGACCAGAAGCAGCCTCAACCAGAAGCATCGAAAACAGAGAGAATGGTGGCTAAAGGAACGGGATGAAGGGCCTTGGTAGAGGATGCTAATCCTGGTTAATGGCACCCAGATCCTGGTCTCGCCCAGTTGGAGGCAGAGCTGAACCAGGGATGCGTAATTCAGGATTTGCCCCCCGTCGCTCCCTCCCCAGGCTGAGAGAAGCAGCCAAACAACAACCCTTGTGCGACAAAGCATATCAGGATACGATTCCACATGGCCATTGTGCATAAAAATACAACTTGGAGGCCACAACAGACAACCAATGCCCCAGGGGTCGGCAACATCCCTACCCCTAGAACTGTGGTTTCCCCCCCCACCCCAAATCTTGGCTACTTCAAGATGTCTGGACTTCCTACTCCCAGAATTCCCCAACTAGCACATCAGCTGGGGGATTCTGCGAGGGGAAGTCCACGCCTCTTAAAAAGTTTTTCAGGATGAAAAACCAAAGCTGAAAAATACAGCCTTTGGACCACCAATGTTCTAATCAACAACCACGATGCGCTTAGATCAGGGGTCTCCAAACTTGTCAACTTTAAGACTTGTGGGCTTCCACTCCCAGAATTGCTGAGCTAACATGACTGGAGGAGGAATTCTGGGAGGTGAAGTCCACAAATCTTAAAGCTGTCAAGTTTGAAGACCCCTGGAATAAATAGATACAGAAAGAGAGATAAAATAGAGAGAGACACACACACAGAGAGAATAGATAGATAGAGTGGGAGAGAGAGAAAGATAGAATAGATAGATAGATAGATAGATAGATAGATAGATAGAATAGATAGATAGATAGATAGAATAGATAAAGAGGCATAGAATAGAGAGAGAGAAAGAGAGAAATAGAATAGATAGATAATAGATTAAGGGCCTTCAAACTTGGCAAGCTTAAGGCTTGTGCACTTCAACTCCCAGGATTTCTGAGCTAACATGACCAGAGGAGGAATTCTGGGAGTTGAAGTCCCCAAGTCTTAAAGCTGTCAAGTTTGAAGATCCCTGGAATAGATAGATAAAGAAAGGTACAATAGATAGAAAGAGAGAGATAGAATAGATAGATAGATAGATAGATAGATAGATAGATAGATAGAATAGAATAGACAGAGAAAGAGGTAGAATAGATAGAGAGAAAGAGAGAGATAGAATAGATAGATAGATCAAGGGTCTTCAAACTTGGCAACTTTAAGACTTGGGGACTTCAACTCCCACAATTCCTGAGCTTAACATGGCTGAAGGAGGAATTCTGGGAGTTGGAAGTCCATGAGTTTTAAAGTTGCCAACTTTGGGGATCCCTGGCTTAGACTCTCTTAGCCCATAACCCAGAAAAGGCCTGTTGTGTATGTTGTGTAAGTGATCCAGAGCCGCCACTTTGCACACCAGCCCTCACTGACCCCACCGCTTCCTTCTTCCCTAGGTACCCTTCGCAAGTTTTCACGCGACCCGGGGAGACATAAGACATGTGAAGTTTCTCCGGAAAGGTACTTTTGCAAAGGTAGGCTTTTCAAAAGGGGCCAAGCCCATCCCCCTACCCCCAGGAGGGGGGGGGGCGGGGAAGGCAGGGATGATGGCTGCCACCATCCTGTCACGCAGCTTCTGAATGCATCGCTCTTAGAAAAGGGTACCCATTTGGAGTGCAGGGACCGGCATTTGTCTAAAGGAAATAAAAATAACTTGAAAACAAATAGCTGGGGGCCATGGGCACCCCCAAAGCTTTGGATAATGACAATGCTCTGGTATATAACTTTTACAGAGATGAGGTTCAGAACAGCTGGAAGAATGTATGGCTCTCAGACTCCAACAGACAGACAGACAGACAGACAGACAGACAGACTGGTTTGTGGGTCAGCAGCATATCACAGAATCCTAAACCTGGAAGGGACTTGCCAGATTTTCTAGTCCAAACCTTTGCTCAAGGCAGGAGCCTTAAACCACACATATACCGTACACACACACACACACGCACAAAACACACTTTATATACACACACACATGTACACACCCACTTATATATCCCATGAGGGACACCTTTTAAATCTCTCCTGTTCCATCACTGGACATTTGCCAAACTCTTTTATACATTTTTAATCCTTCTAAGGCGGGTGAAAACTAACCTTTTTCAAAGAAATGGGCTTGGGTCGGTTGCAAAGTGATGTTAAAAATGTTTTTTTTCCCCCTCTCTCCCTTCCTTCCTTTGACTTTATTGGAAGACAAAGTCAGGTGATGTTCCAGGAGGGAAACCTTCCAGCTCCATTTGATTGGGGACTCCAGTAAGAGGCGACTGGTTTTTAATCGCAGAATTAAATGTGCCACGCAGATACCAGCCCAAAGGCCTCTTCCCCCCACCCAATAACAGGGGTTGTGTTCCCACAATTGCACATATTCCTTTCAGTAATCAGGATAAAGAAGTCACTTATAGCTACAATGAATTGTGTAAGCTTGCCAATTTCCCTTCCCGCTGTGGCAAACAATTCCAGGCAATAAATGAATCAGTCGCGCCCTATAAATCCTGCGCAAAGCAGAAAATTAGATAAATTGATCTCCAAGTGTCCCTTCCAGGGTTACAATTCCTGGATAGATTAAATCCCCTGTCTTTCAGGTGCTCAATCAACAGCCCTGCAAGTTTTAAATGGGAGACTCTCAAGTTTTAAGTGGGAGATTCTCAAGTTTTAAATTGGAAATCACAGTTTGCGGCACCGATTGAAAACATGTATATGTGTGTGTGTTTGTATGTGTGTGTATACACACACACACACACACACATAAAGGGGGGGGAAATGATTGAGAACATTCAATTTGGCTGGGTTCACACCATGTGCTAAACTCAACAGGGTGGAGAAGATTATGTAAATGTCGCACATCAAACTATGGCTTAGCGTGATGGGGCAGCCTGTTAAGAAAACACTGTCACAGTTCTCCAACATTGAACCAGAGGCCACCCCAGTTGTCTGAACCCTGCCTTTGAGGGTGAGTTTTCTGAGCAGAGAACACCAGCATTGGGTCCTTTGAGGGCAGGTGGACCTCTTGCTTCTAATAAAGGAGAATATTTGTAGCTCAGGGTTGACAGGAGGCGTCCTTGGGGCTCTCTGAGCTTGGTTGCTTTCTTGCAGATGTTTCATGGCCCAAACTAGGGAACAGCACTGATGATGTTACCTAGTTGGGTCATGAAATGTCTGCAAGAAAACAACCAAGCTCAGAGAGCTCCAAGCAGCCAACAATCAATCCTTCCTTCCCTTCCCTTCTCTCCCTTTCCTTTCCTTCCTTCCTTCCTTCCTTCCTTCCTCCCTCCCTCCCTTCTTTCCTTCCTTCCTTCCTTGCTTCCTTCCTTCCTTCCTTCCCTTCCTTCCCTTCCCTTCCCTTCCCTTCCCTTCCTTCCTTTCCTTTCTTCCTTCCTTTCCTTCCTCCCTCCCTTCCTTCCTTCCTTCCTTCTTCCTTCCTTCTTTCCTTCCTTCCTTCTCTCCTCTCCTCTCCGCAAACCCCATTCCCTGATGAAGTTACCTAGTTCGGTTAATGAAATGTCTGCCACCCTCCACTCCTCTTCCTCCTTCTCCACCTCCACCTGCACCTCTACTTTCCTTCCGCTCTTCTCCGCAAACCTCACTCCCTTCTAGCACTGATGGTGTTACCTAGTTGGGTCATGAAATGTCTGCAAGAAAACCACCAAGATCAGAGAGCACCAAGGACCCCTCAGTCCTTCACCTCCTCCTCCTCCTCCTCTTCCTCCTCCTCCCTGCAACACCCCCTCCCTTCTAGCACTGATGATTTCGCCTAGTTCGGTCATGAACCGCCTGCCAGAAAATAAGCCAGCTCAGAAAGCGCCCAGGACCCAGAGTCCTCCTCCTCCTTTCGATCCACGGTTTGAGAATTTCCCGCTTCCCTTTCTCTCCTCTCTTTCCCCCCCCCCCCCTTCCTTCCTCAGCTCCCTTTCGGCCAAAGCCAATAAAAAAAATTGGAAGTAAAAATGACGCCGCCTTCCCCTGAAACGGACATCTAAACGCTCGCCTTGATGAACGCAGCTTTTGGCGCCATCCCCATCCTCTTCAGGAACCCGTCGGTCTACGGCTTGTCCCGCATCACCAACAGCCTCTTCATCAGCAATGGCGAGGCAGCCAACAACAAGCTCTTCCTTTACGCCAACCGCATCACCACCATAATCAACGCCACGGTGGAAGTGATCAACACCTACTTCCCGGACATTTACTACATCCACGTCCCCGTTCTGGACTACCCCACCGCACGCATTTACGACTTCTTTGACCCCGTCGCAGACAAGATCCACGCTGTGGACCAGAACCAGGGGCGGACCTTGGTGCACTGTGCCGCCGGCGTCAGCCGCTCGGCTGCCCTGTGCATCGCCTATCTGATGAAGTACCACTCCATGTCTCTCTCCAACGCCCACAGCTGGGTGAAATCCTGCCGTCCCGTCATCCGCCCGAACCTCGGGTTCTGGGAGCAGCTGGTCGAATATGAGTATCACCTCTTTGGGAAGAACAGCGTGAAGATGATTCAGTCACCTTTGGGCCTGATCCCTGACCTCTATGAAAACGAGGTTAGAGCCATGATTGCGCTGTGAGACATGCGGCGTGGGTGCGTGCAACCCCAGCCGAAGGTGCCCTCCCCTTTAAAGTCTCACACGCGAACTTGGGCGAAGTTTGAAACCATCATGCAACCCACCATGGCCAGAAAAAGGGGATTTTTTTTAACCAGGGGGGACCTCCTGCATGGTTGTTTTTTCTCTCTCTTCCTGTTCCATAAATAAAAACAACAGATAATTGGAAGGGGGGGGAATTTATCTATATATATATATATATAAAATGACACCATTCAATGATTGACTCCTTTAACTTTGGGCTCCGGAATAAATCCTGCAGCAAAAAGGCTTGGCTGTTTGGAGAAATGTGGCTTCTTTGTGGTTATGGGATTCAAACAAAGCAACCAGTGGTAGCCACAGAGCTTTTGGGCGAGATCCTAAGAAACCCCCTTTTGATGAACTTTTGGTGCATTTTTTTTCCAGCCATGTTTTCAGGAAAACGATGGGGAGGATCCTTAACGTCTGACTTTCTTCCCTGCTTAGAAGGAGTTGTATCTGGCTCTCCCGTTCAGCCTTCTGGCTGCTTTTAGGATGAAATCTTCTCCGATAATTGATTTACTTGGGCATGTAGCATTTTTACGTTATTAAATATTTCGACTTCAATGCATTAGGCTGCTTGTGTTTCATGGCTTGCTTTGACAAACAGTTCTCTCCTTCTTCCTACCATGTTTCCCCGAAAATAAGACCCAGTCTTATATATATCTATATCTATAGATATAGAAAGTTCATTTAACTGTGTTTTTTCTCCTCTGTTCAGCCACCCATCCAAAAGTCCCAGGAAAATCAACACTTTTTCATAACCTGACAGGTGAGATCCAGGAACTGCCAGGTGAGATCAGGAGCACCTCGTACACTTACAGGCGTGTCTCCCACCACCTGGGCACAATGAAGTTGCCGACTGCACATACAGGCAATCCCAGACTTACAGCAGTCCACAGTTAAAACAGTACTGAAAAAAAGTGACTTGTGACCGTTTTTCACTCTTACGACCTTTGTAGCATCCCCCCCATGATCACGTGAAGAAAATTCAGATCCTTGGCCATTGGAGGCAGAATTCCCCTTTCCAGTCACGTTGGGCAAAAAGATCTTTTAAAGTTTGAAACGGGGCATCTGAAGGCAAAGGGTTCTAGATTTCACCAATATTCCCACGCTCCAAGAAGTCTCTCTCTCAACTCCTACCACCAATCCACGAGACAACAGCATGGACAGAAACTTGGAGAAAAGGGTCATGTTGTGGCCTTTTGGCTGCCGGCCACTCCAGCAACCAAATCAGAGGAGGAGGAGGAGGCGTGGGAGTCAGGGAGAGCCTCTGAGGGGGAAGAGGGAATGGAGCTGGCAGAGAGAGAGAGAGATGGAGGCAGAGCCTGGACCGTTGGTCAGTCCTCAGATGGAGAGTCAATAGCCCCCAGGTCTGGAGGTGGCTGATGAGGAAGAGGAGGAACAGCTGGGTCTAGTGCAGAGGTGGCATTCAGCAGGCCCTGACCAGTTCTGGAGAACCGGTAGCAGAAATTTTGAGTAGAACCAGCAAATACCAGCTCTGACTGGAGATTTTACAGTATCCTTCCCCTGCCACGCCCACCAAGCCACACCCACAGAGCCAGTAGTAAAAAAAATTGAAGCCCACCACTGGTTTAGTGCCTGATGCGTGGATGCACAGAAGGCAGAGGAGAGGAGAGCAGTGAAAATCTACAGGCCGGTCCTTGGGATGGAAGAGCCACAACTGCTAGCAAGGCCCCACCCCAGCCCTGGGGATAAAAGGCAGGGGGTGGAGATGAATAGGTGTGGCAGACAAGTATTCATTTTCTGGCCAGCTGGACTTGTTAGCCTGTGAGAGAAATTTTTTCCCACGACTGCCGGTGTTCCCAATAAAGGAATCTTTTGAGTTCCCGTCAGAGGGTTTGCTGTGTTCGGGGAGCTGTGTCAGAGCAGATCAGCTCTCTCTTGGCAGTGTGGAGTCTACACAATTCAGCCAAAAGTTGGCACAACTGACATGATAAAATAATCCCTGGTGTAGAACGGGATCCAGATTTCCAGAAGGCACCTGAGAGAGCAAATGGAAACAAAACAAAGCAGATTAGGAGAAGACCAAAATGTTTGCAGACACCTGTATTAAAAAGGGAACTGTTCCCCTTTTCCTGCTCCACACCTGCTTGGAATCTGAGTTCTCCATTTACATTTGTGCCATCTCTCCAGAGGTGGGGATTCAGCCGGTTCGCACCTGTTCTCAAGAACTGGTAGCGGAAATTTTGAGTGGTTCAGAGAACCAGCCAATACCGCCTCCGACTGGCCCCGCCAACCCCATCTCTTCTGTGCCTCCCATTGAGTCCCAGCTGATCGGCTGGGTCTCCTTTGGTTGCCCTGCACAGGAGAAGGGAGCTGGAAAGCAGGTTAGTGGGGTGGGAAGGGGAGGGGGATTTTGCAGTATCCTTCTCCTGCCATGCCCACCAAGCCACACCCACCTAACCAGTAATAAAAATTTTTGAATCCCACCACTGCTCCAACTCCCAGAATTCCCTAGGCAGGAGGTCTCCATTTAAAAAAAAAATGATAGAAATTACCTGAGGTTCTTGGTTTATCTCTGTGAGGCAAATTCCACAGACATGATTAAGTTCACTTTTTGCAAGCCTCACACAAGGTTCACTCACAGGCCGCGGGGGCAGAAGCTGTAAATTCCAGCAGTTGGGATAAAAAGAACAAAATCAAGAGATGGTTCTTGGTTTTTCTCTCTTTGATTGACACTCCAGCTCTGGGTGGCTGCGGGAAAGTCCCAGGTTTATTTTTTAGGACCAAGGAAAATGCAAAGCTCAAACTTGGGAGCATTTCTTTTTCACAGCCTTGGCTTCTTTAAGACACACAGATTTCAGTTCCCAGAATTCCCCTTGTCAGCTGTTTGGGGAATTCTGGGAGTTAATCCACCTGCCTATCAAAACAATAAAATCATGAGCTAGATGCAGCCATCTTTGGAATTGACCTAAAGCTGTTTCTCTGCCTGATTTTAGTGGCTTGGAAAATTACCAGCTTCCAGTCCCAATATTGTTTTTAAAAAGATGCTTCCATGCTTCAACTTAGCCCTGCAGTGAGATGGGCGCCAAACCAATTTAATAAACAAATTTAATAAATAAATTTAATAATTAAATCTATCTTCCAGAAGAAGTCAGTGGGCGAAGGGTTTTTAGCAGCCCAGACTCTTTAACTGAGATGGGCAGCTACAGAAATCAAATCAATCAATCAATCAATCAGAGACTCCTACTGGATCGATCAGGTGGAGAACAGCACTGGAGAACCTGCGCTGAACTTTGATTGCAAGCAATTTTAGTTCATATGTCCATGGAGATGCTACAATAGTCATAAGTGTGAAACAGGGTGCTAACTCACTTTTTCCTCTTTTTTTTAAAGGTTTTATTTTTCCAAAAAGAACAAACATAACAAACAAACATACAACACACAAATCCATATCAATTTCAAGTGTGTCGGTCGGTCAAAAATCACAGTGCCTTCCCCTTGTTATTCATACTCAGTATTACGAAAAGGAAAAACCATTATCATTATTATTAATCCTCTACCATATTATAATCTCTATATTGTTTCAACAGTTCTATCTATCTTTATATTCCATATATATCCCATATATTACCAAACTTTTTTGTCTAACCATTGATAGAACATATTCCATATCTTATAAAACTGCTTTTCTTCTTGGTCCCTAATTTCAAATGTTAATCTACTCATTTTGGCACAGTCCAAAATCTTCTTAATCACTTCCTCAGGTATCTTGTCATATAAATCTTTCGCCTTTTACTAACTCACTTTTTCCAATGCAACTTCAAATAAATTGAGGACTACCTATATGTTAAAGTGGCCAAGGTTGAGAAACACAGCTGTAAATCCCCTGAAGTCTCCAGTAAAATAGAGCGATATATAAATATTTCTTTCCATAGAATTTCTTAGGATAAGAGAATTGGAAGGGACCTCGGAGGTCTTCTAGTCTAACCCCCTGTTTAGGCAGGAAACCCTACACCCTGGGACCCGTTCTTATTTCCTCTTCCCACATCCCCATTTTCCCCCTTTGAAGTCCAAAGAGCTTTTGCACACAGACTGGAACCTCTTACCAAAGCCTGGAACGCAGAATGACCAAACACGAGAAAAGACAACAGGTTATTCCAAGCCAAATCCACTTCGTGCAACGTTTGCGAGATCAGCTCGCTTGTTAATTTCCGAGCGCTCACGGCGTCTCGCAAGCGCCTGGAGATCTGATAGATCTCGGACAATCCTGCAGACGAGAACAAACATAGAGGGGAATTATTTAGAAGTCCCTCCAAGGTAGAGGGGCAGTTTGGTGTAAGGGTTAGGGCGCAGGACTAGAAACCAGGAAACTATGAGTTCTAATCCTGCTTTAAGCACAAAGACTTCCTGGGTGATCTTGAGCCAGTCAATCTCTCTTCATCCATTTGGACTACGGAAAATAAATTTCCACCTTTCACGATCTATCTCTTCCCATCTCTCCTTTAATAATTCTTCATAGGACTTTTTGCCTCCAAAACCCAGAGAACATAACAGTGGAGAAAGGCTCTTATTCTTAGTCAAGCAAGTCTGTTAAGACAAAATTGTGTCGATGCAAGAAGCTAACTTTTCTGATTGAAGATGATGGGACAGTTTCAGCCAGTCCTGTCATGTGTGTGTGTGTGTGTGTGTGTGTGTGAAATGCCACTCATGCATCGTCAGAAAAACTCCAGAACCGTAAAGTGTACACACTTGAAATTTGGCCTATGTTCCTCTTGGCTTCTAGGGGCTTACTAAGAAAGGATTTTTTGAAATGACCATCAGAGCATTTAGTATTTCCTGTGTTGTTATTATTAACACGCTCTGATGCTAAGGAGTTCTACTCCCCCTCCCCACCTGAAAAGAAATCTCTTCCAAATGCAAAACACAAACAGAGGAGTTTCAGTTTCAGTTTTACTTTCACAGCAGAAACCAGCTTTAATACAGAACAGTTGAGCTAAGCCACGCCCAGGCTCCTTGCTGTCTCCTTCTTGCTCACGCAGCAAATACTGCTTCAGTTTCCAAACAGCCCTCAACTCTCTCACACACTGACCGGACGCTAGCCAGATGAATTCCGATGGATGCTGCTAGGCAAAGGCAGAATTTTTCCCCATTATTTTCCTCCCCCAAAACTAACCCCCACCACTAGTTTCATAGCAAACCACAGATATCAAGCTAGCCTCCAGTATAGTTAGAATATTCACATTTGCAGGTTATTATTGGCACATCCCCAAAACTTGGAACGAGCAGGTGAGATCTTCAGGAAATTCAAGAACAGGAAAGAGAGAGAAAAGGCACATCTGCTGTACCCCAAATGTAGGCTGTTCCAGGAGCAGAAAGCAACACCTCTCTACAGACAGATGGCTGGCTGATGCCTGCAAGGATTTCATTGGCCTTCCCGATTACCTGTCCAGGGGACACAAGGAGACAGGTGAGCACATTTCAAGAGACAACCATTTTCACACATTCCGTTGGATTTAATCCGGTAGTAATTCAACAACTGCAGGGATGTCACTTATCAGCTGTGGGAAGAAAGATCATAAAATGGGACTTAACCAATGTCTCACTTAACAACATCAATTTGGGGGATGAATCGTGGTCGAAAACCGAGGCCGTGAAGGCGATTCCTCTCACAGCAGTTCCAACTCTTTGTTGTTGTTTTAAAAATGAAGGGGAGGCATAGCAAATCATTTTAATTTCCCCCCCCAAAAGTTGGTCGAAAAATGTGCCACGGGTAGTCCTCCTTTAGTAGCCGCAATTGGGACCAGCCACTTGGTCATTAAATGAAACGACAGCTCTGCTTATGATCTTACCTCAGCTTGCCTTTTGTTTTACAGACCTGCAAAAGTTGTATATGTGAGGATTGGTTACACGATTAGGTTTTTATCCCCATCCTAACTGTGAATATTTGCTCAGTGAGACATCTGCCAAATGAGGACCAACCGCATGGCTATTTGGTGGTTTGCCACCACATGGCAGGAGTTCTATTTCAAAATATTTGCAGAGCAGTCTGTGTGTTGTGGTTCGCCAGCAGCCGGTGCAGAAGGCAGCGGAATCTGACAGTGAGGAAGAATAGGGACCAATCCAGGACTCTGGAGGGGACTTGGACGAGGGTCCTGCATCTGATGCAAAGATGGGGCCAGGACCATCCGGGAGTGGGGTGCTGACTCTGGAGCCTCCAGAGTCTGGCAGCAGCGAGGCAGAGGAACAAGAGGAGCGTGTGCACAGTGCTGCCAGAAGGCAACAAAGACAAAAGGGGCGACTCGGGAGTAAGGCTGGGAGGTGATTGTCTCTCCCATAAAGGATAAAGGACATGCAAAGGTAGAGAAACCTTTGCAGGAAGCAAAGTCGTTCTCTCTGTCTGGATTAAACCTTGAAGCTCTGTGTGGACTTCAGTTGGCTTTTTACAGTTCATTTGGCACTTCAGTTGTTGGCAGCAATTCAAAAGAGAGAAAGGTGGGTGCTTATCTCGAGGGACTGTTTGGGACTCATTACGGACTGGGAATGAACATAATTCCCAGCGCTGAAATAAAACAACAGTTGTTTTAACTAAGCGTGAGCTTAATTATGGTCTCAGGAAGCCTTGGTCAGAACACTGTGGAAATATCTCAGTGAAAACAAGAAGCAACAGGTAGAAACTGGGCCTTGGTGGCTCAGGCTGTTAATTGCCTGCACTTAAGTTCCAGCTGCCTACAACTGCTGTAGGCTCGAATCCCACCAGGCTCAAGGTTGACTCAGCCTTCCATCCTCTCGGGGTAGGTAAATTGAGGAACCAAGACTGTTGGGGGCAATTAGCTGACTTTGTAAAAATGCCGCTTAGTAATAAGCAGGCATATACAATGGAAGGAAGGCTATTGCTGAGCGCATTGGGTTGTATCCCAAAATTGTAAGCCCTGAGTCTCCGGAGAAGGGCGGCATATAAATGTAATTAAAAATAAAATAAATAAATAAAACTAATCAAGGAGAGAAGCCACCTAGAACTAAGGAGAAATTTCCCAACAGAACAATTCATCCGTGGAACAACTTGCCTCCAGAAATTATTGGATGTCGCAAAACTGGAAGTTTTTAAGAAGAGATTGGACAACCAATGACACAGGGCTTCCTGCCTGAGTAGAGGGCTGGACTAGAAGACCTCTAAGATCCCTCCCAACTCTGTCACTCTGTTATCTTAACATTGGCCTAGATTGAAATATCAAGCAGTTGCAATTACTTGGGGGGAACAGCAGAGGGGAGAAGATTCATTGAGATTCAGGTTGGCCGACATAGTTAAAGGGAGCAAGAAAGAAAAACTGCGATGCAAGCAAACTTTTGAAAGCCTCTTACTCCGGAATTGCCAAGAAATAAACAAAGAATGACAAAGAAAACGCTGTTTGCAGAAAGTGCAAGAAGAGAACTTTCTCTTGGACAACGTAATTTCCAACAACCTATTGTAAGAAGAGATTTAATTGATGGAGTCGTAAAGACTATATATCCCCACCAGGATTTATAGAGAGACGGCAGCTCCGATCACACTTTGCTCGACAGCACGAAGCCGCACCAGCCTGAAGATGGCGAGTGGGACGTCGTCAAATCAAGAATACTAATCTTATCGGGAAAAGACCGAGCACACAAGACCTGCAAAGACTATATATATATATATGCAGGTCTTGGTGTCATTCAGGTTTCCGTGATTGAGTATCTTAGTGAAGTTTTGACGAGGTCCCACTCGCCATCTTCAGGTTTCTCTCTATAAATGTGAGGAGGTCTGCTGGCTCTGTTGTAAGCGGGTTGGTTGGCTGTGTTGTTACTTCTTGATTGGCAGATGGAGTTGATGTTTGCAGATTGGTTGGCTTTTTCGTAAGAATCTGTGTGGCTGCAGTATTGGCTGTGTGTCTATCAGCCTTTTGTGTTGTAATGACCTGGGTAATGGGCTGTGTGATGACCTTCTGATTTCTATTGTTGTGACATCCTGGGTCTTGTGCTGTAATCTTCTGGGTTGTTGGCTGTGTTGTAACATCCTGAGGTTTTGTGGTGTAACCTCCTGAGTTCCGTGATGTGATATCCTGAGCGAATGGCTGTGATTCTGGGCTTTGGATTTATATATATGTATATATTTGGTTATATATATTTGGTTATATATATATATTGGTTATATATATTCTTTACAACTCCATCAATTAAATCTCTCTCTATATATATATATAGAGAGAGAACTTTTGAAGTACGTCACATCCAGTATGGATTCCCAAGCAAGGGAAAAGGACACAGAATTCCAGAATTCTCAAGTCAAGTGTAGGAAAAAGGAGAGTGTGGGGCATGGACATTTTGTTAAGAGAAAAAGAACTCATACAGCCCATCTTGAAAGACAGATGGAGGTATGGAAGGGGAAAAAACATGACAAAAACTGGCATTTGAAGAGGAGCACAAAACACCAACCTTGTGTATCTGCTGCAAACATCGAATCAGATGTGTGGTTGATGAATTCATCTGGTTGGATGGTCTGGAAAGGAACAATTTCATCAGTAATCCAATTTCCAGGCTAATGATAATTCACGTTTTCTTTCCTTTTCCCTTCTTATGGTTAGATTATCCCAGAAATAAAGCTACTTTTTCATCATTTTTTGGAAGTATGGCAGGAAAATCTTTGTTTGCTCTAATTTCTTTCAAAGTTGCATTCCCAATCTGGAATCTTAGATATGGTCTCAGTCTATGGAAACAATCTGGAACATCTCAAATTGTATCAATTAGTCCGAAGGGCACTGCCTGTTTAGAAAGATGTAGCACAGTGTTTCGACACCTTGGCAAATCCAAGATGGGAGGACTTCAACTCCCAGAATTCCCCAGACTGCCTGTGTTGTCATGGTTTGCCTAGGTCAGGGGTCTTCAAACTTGACAGCTTTAAGGCTTGTGGACTTCAATTCCCAGAATTCCTTCTCCAGTCAGGTTAGCTCAGGAATTCTGGGAGTTGAAGTCCACAAGTCTTAAGTTTGAAGACCTGGCATGGCAACTTGGGAAGTTTAAGACTTGTGGACTTCAAGTCCCAGAAATCCTGAGCTAACATGACTGGAGGAGGAATTCTGGGAGTTGAAGTCCACAAGTCTTAAAGTGGCCAAATTTGGAGACCTCTAGTCTAGGTTAATACGCTGGTGTGAAAACTGAACTATTCAGAACAAAAGGTGGCTTCCCCACCACCAATTTCCTTACTACATCACACCTGTATTAACCTGAATTTTATTCAGAGGTAATACCTAAATATTAATGGAACCTAAGAAACAGAAGAAAACTCACCAAATTCTTGGACTTCCCAAAGAAAGTTGCTTACTCACCTACTTGGAATTCTTCACACTTCCTTTAACAGAAAGGAGATAATTTTAACACCACTCAGGTTTACGTCTCCTGGAACCTGGCTGGGACTTTAGGTCATGTGACAAAACCAGGATTCTGATCAAGCAGGTTTCCCCACTTGAGGTCAGTTTAATCTGTTCCGGGGAATGGAAAAAAAGCTTCATGAACAGCAGGCGCTCAAAAGGTCAGTATTCAGTTACTGCTTTTCTCTGATATTCACCTGAATCCTCAGCTGAAGAGTTGGTAACCGACCAATTTTCCACACAGGAGGAAGAAGTAATTTCAGTTTCAAGGGCAGTTGATTTTTAAAAACGTTAGGTCATGCAAACCAAATAAAATCAGGCTTTGGTTTCACTTTTTAAAAGGAACACCTGCAAAAGGATTTTGCCAGATTGCAAGGAGGGATCTGTTATATTCAGGTTTCTAAATACCTTAAAGCAAGGGTCTTCAAACTTGGCAAGTTTAAGACTTGTGGACTTCAACTCCCAGAATTCCTGAGCTGACATGACTGGAGGAGGAATTCTGGGAGTTGAAGTCCACAAGTCTTAAAGCTGTCAAGTTTGAAGAACCCTGGAATAGATAGAGAAAGAGGGGTAGAAGAAATAGAAAGATAGACAGACAGACAGACAGATAGAATAGATAGATAGAGGGAGAGAAAGATAGATAGAATAGATAGAATAGATAAAGAGAGGTAGAATAGATAGAATAGATAGAATAAATAGATAGAATAGAGAGGTAGAATAGAGATAAAGAGAGATAGGATATAGATAGATAGATAGATAGATAGATAGATAGATAGATAGATAGAATAGATCAAGGGTCTTCAAACTTGGCAAGTTTAAGACTTGTGGACTTCAACTCCCAGAATTCCTGAGCTGACATGACTGAAGGAGGAATTCTGGGAGCCACAAATCTTAAAGCTGTCAAGTTTGAAGACCCCTGCCTTAAAAGTGAGCATCCTGGTTTTCTATAAAAACAGGTGCTTGCAACCTCAGGAACTTCAGGACTTGTGGGTTTCAACTCCCAGAAATTCCCAGCTGAGGAAATTGCCCAGATGAGTGGACTTCAACTCCCAGAATTCCCCACTCTTGGGCACGGGAAAAATGAAGTCCAGAAGGAATTGATGTCTTCTGGACTCCCAAGTTCACCCAGCGTGTAAACCATAATGTAATTATTGGAGCTTTTAACCCATTGTCTGAGCGCAACTACAGTGGTGTGCAAACCACCATTCCCTAGCTTAGCATGTGTTGCAAATCCATCCAATGTTGGCTTATTCGTAGCTTGGTGGAATGTGAAAACTTAGCCTTGGGATCCAAGGTTAGCAAGTATGTTTAACAAAATGACTTCTGCTCTTTAGCATCCATGCAATATATAAACTTCAGCTAGCAATTTTTTTTTCCGATCAGAGAGAAGTTGGCTGATGTTTGTAACTCCAGCGGTTGATTGACAGAAATCCAACCTGTTCTGCCCTGGATGCTAACACTTTTAATGACAACTGTAGTTGCTCTAATTACACACAAAGACAACATCTTCTTTGAGACAGCCTGGATTGTTCAGCATTGAACTGGCTGCCAAAGGATACTGTTCCTCCCCGTTTTATTTTATTTTTTGCAACCTTCCTGTTTCCCAAAGGTTTCCCCCCTCCCTCCATAGGCTGGGTCACATGCATATTATCCAGCTTGCTTGCAAAAGCTTTTCCTTCTGGCTGGTTCCAGGCTGCTTGAAATGCCGGGGAGCTGTTGCTATAGCAACCAAGCTGTTCGGTCTGCACCGTGCCAAAAAAAAAAAAAGGAACCCTGAATAATCATCCTTCCTTCCCCGGAAAAGTCATTTCTTTCCCGAAACAGCTTCTCTTGGCTGTCAAACTGTTCCCCACCTCCAGGTTTTTTTTTGGCAGAGGCCGGAGGTGCGTCATATACTCCCAGCCCTCCCTTTCCTCCGGTTCATTCAAGGACATCAGGACACAAATAAGACAAAAATAGAGCTTTATTTTGAGACAAACACAAGCCGAGATACTAAACAGGTTTCCTGGTGCTTACGGACTCCGAAGAGGCTGGGAAGAGATTTCATTCTCCATTGATTAGCAAAACATTTCAACTCTTGATGTCCAGCCTTACCTGCAACCTCCCACCCCCCCGCACCCAAGATAATAAATAGTGGATTTTGTTGACCATCACAAAATGAATCTCTGCCCTTGGCTGTTTAATTGCAAGCCCTGGGTATCAAAGAAGGGGCAAAGTGTCGCTAAACAGGAAGATGAGATTCTAAAAAAAAATCCCAACCCAGGGATGATGAATGTCTGTGAGCTGGCAGCCATAAATTTAGGGGGGATTTTATTCAGGGGTCTCCCAGTTCCATCAGGAAGTCAGCCGAGTTACCAGCTAATTCAGAAAGGCACGAGGAAGGAACCCACCATACCCCCTTCTTTGATATTTTTTTCCTCTAAACTAAGATTCTATTGCAGGGGTCTTCAAACTTGGGAAGTTTAAGACTTGCGGACTTCAACTGCCAGAATTCCTCCTCCAGTCATGTTAGCTCAGGAATTCTGGGAGTTGAAGTCCACAAGTCTTAAACTTGCCAAGTTTGAAGACCCTTGTGATAGGTGATAGATACATAGATAGATGACGGATGGATGGATGGATGGATGGATGGGTATGTATGTAGGTAGGTAGGTATGGAGAGAGAGAGATGATAGGTGATAGGTCAAGGGTCTTCAAACTTGACAGCTTTAAGACTTATAGACTTCCATCTCCCAGAATTCCTCCTCCTCCAGTCTTGTTAGCTCAGGAATTCTAGGAGTTGAAGTCCACAAGTCTTAAACTTGCCAAGTTTGAAGACCCTTGTGATAGGTGATAGATACATAGATAGATGACTGATGGATGGATGGGTATGTAGGTAGGTAGGTAGGTATGGAGAGAGATGATAGGTGATAGGTGATAGATCAAGGGTCTTCACACTTGACAGCTTTAAGACTTATGGACTTCCATCTCCCAGAATTCCTCCTCCTCCAGTCATGTTAGCTCAGGAATTCTGGGAGTTGAAGTCCACAAGCCTTAAACTTGGCCAAGTTTGAAAGACCCTTGATCTATTGCAACCTCAGGAACTTTTCAGGTGTGCGGACTTCAATTCCCAGAATTCCCCAGCCAGCTGCCTGGGGAATTCTGGGAGTTGAAGTCCACATGCCCTAATATTCTCCAAGGTTGGGAAAAATCTGATTTAAAGCTTCTTCCTCGCTGTCTCGAATCCAACCCAGGTGGACCAAAGCATCTCCCGCCAGCCAAATTCTAGAGCTTGACTAAGGTTACTAAGGAAGCACAGAGTATCTGATTCTCTCCCTCCCCCCCCTTTTTTTTTTGGTTGCAACCGTCTCATGAAGAAAGGCTAGGTAGAAAGAGTGTTAGGTTGGGCCGAACCATCCAAAGCTTTACTAAAAAGGGGCCATAAAAAAGTCAGACCTGCCTTCTCCTTCCCTTCCAGTCCCAGTTTCGGCGTCTGGCTTCTCGCTCAATTAAAACTCCGATTCTCAATAAGCATCTCAACCGTAGTTTAGTGTCGGTTTCCTCTAGAGTCTGAAAACGTGGCTTGATGCAGCCAAGATTTTAATTTAGGAATAAAATACGGCGTGTGCTTTTTGAACAAGTGGAGACAAGCTTTTGCAGGCCTGCAAGATGTTAAATTGCCACTAGATGGCAGCAAAGTAGTGGAGGGGTTTTTGTTTTGTATCTCTTTGCTGCCTATCTGTGGTTATTTGCATGTCTTGCAATCCAAGATAATAAATCTTTAAAGGAGGCAGGGAAGAATAGCTTTATTTGCCTGGTTGTTCCAAGCAATAGTCTAACAACTAATACTCTATAGCACCAAACAATGCAGATTGTAGGGTGCTGATAATGCTAAGCCCAGATGTGGTTTATGTGGGCTTGTGATCTATATAAACAGTGCCCTATGGCTTAGCATATTCTGTGCAAACTCAGCCCAGTGGCTTATTCAGTAGACCACAGTTAAACAAACCAGAGCTTAATGTCTTCTACGCATCCAATCCAGGTACAAAAAGATACGCAACCACAACATTTCCATGTTTTGTTGTGACGGCCATACAATAACACCCCCTTCCTGTACGATCAACCCCCAGGCAGGATGAGCAGGTGGTTTGAGATAGTCTTCTGCGGAGCTGCAGAGAAGTAATGTACAGTTACTGATACACCCTGATAAGGACCATAGGGTTGAGGTGCTGATGTGTGTCACAAAATCGTTTGTGCAAAGGTGGCCTTATTTAAGAGTGGTGCAGTGGCCTAAGAGACGGAGCTCTCGCCTCAAAATCAGGAGGCTGTGAGTTCAATCCCAGGTAAAGGTAGATATTTCTCTCTCTGAGCGCACTGAGAATTTATCTGCTGAACAAAACTCCACGCTGGTGACAGGAAGGGCATCCAGCCAGTAAACACTCAGTTCCCTTCAGTTGCCCAAACTCCACCCTGCAAGGGATTACAGGGTCATTAAAAGAAGATAGTGATGAAAGGTGACCTTATTTAAACTACAGACCTGAATTCCACCTCCCAAAGAATTTATTCTTTGCAAGCGGACTATGGGTGCTGTTAAGAATACCCAGATATAATTTGGACTGGAGGAATTTTGTGCACATGTTCCTTTACTCTAACAGGCCAGTCCAAGTGTTTCTCTCCAAAAGGGGGTGGGACCTCTGACCTTACTTGACTGATTGACACATCAACTCCAAAGCCAAAGTGACCATCTGCTTCGGAATTGCAACGCACTCCTCCTGCCTCACTTCTACAACATAATAGCTTAGAATAGTCCTGGCACCTTCTGTAGATCCCAAGTTGTGTCCTTCTTGATGGGTTGGAATTACAGTTAAATCCCCAGGAATACCGTGGGTAATACAGCAGTATAAAAATAAATATAATAAACCATAAACAAACCTTGCAAACAATTCGCTGAATCTGTAGGACGTCTTACGAAGCAGTGTTTCTCAGCCTTGGCAAATGGAAGATGGGCGGACTTCAACTCCCAGAATTCCTGAACCAGCCAACCAAGCTGGCTGGGGGACTCTGGGAGTTGAAGCCTGCCCACCTTCAAGCTGCCAGGGCTGAGAAGCACTGCTTCATGTTAATGAAAAATAACTTACTCTCTTTCCAAAGACCAGATTTTTAGAAGCTAAACCTGGAAATCTAAGTTAAAAACAAAACATGAAGCTAAAATTTTCTGGCATCTTGTGTTTCTGTGAAAAAAAAAATCAGGATTTGTCTCACACTCACCTGCGCCAGGCAGGCAAAAGTATTCCTAAAAACCATTTACTGAAATTGTTGCCCAGAATTACAAAATAATTCAAACAACAGGAATCTGTTGGGAGAGAGAAAAGTCTTAAAGCTTTTTGGCTGGACATCTAAACTTAGATGGCTTAAGCTACGCCACCCATTGTTTGGGACTCAAAAGAGGAGATGCAACCCTGCTTTTGAGGTTCCCAAGCCATAATCTATGGCTCTGCTTGTTGTGCTTATTCATCCTGCAGTGATTTACTCCACCCGGATTAGGGTTTCCTGTATGCAGGCTGTTGTTTGCCGATCCTGACCGCCAATAGGATTTACGGGAGAATCCCAAGGCCTGCTGTAGCTCAATAGAAGGAGAGGATAGCAATAGCACTTAAGACTGATATACTGCTTTATAGTGCTTTACAGACCTCTCTAAGCAGTTTACAGAGTCAGAATATTGCCCCCAACAATGTGGGTCTTCGTTTTACGGACCTCAGAAAGAAGGACAGAAGGCTGAGTCAACCTTCAGCTGGTCAGGATCGAACTGCCGACAGTGAGCAATGAGTTAGCCTGCAATGCTGCATTCTAATCACTGTGCCACCATGGCCTCTCCTTCCTTCCTTCCTTCCTTCCTTCCTTCCTTCCTTCCTTCCTTCCTTCCTTCCTTCCTTCCCACTTAGCTCGTAGACTTATATACCGCTTCACAGTGCTTTCCAGCCCTCTCTAAGCGGTTTACAGAGTCAGCCTCTGGCTTCCAACAATCTGGGTCCTCGTTTTACTGACCTCCAAAGGACGGAAGGCTGGGTCAACCCTGAGCCTGGTGAGATTCAAACTGCCAAATTGCAGGCAGCCGGCAGTCAGCAGAAGCAGCCTGCAGAACTGCACTCTGACCACTGCGCCACCGAGGCCCTCGCAGTCAGGATGAGCTTGCAGTCAGAAAGGTAGCTCTTCCAGCCCATTCTGACCACCACCAGCCCCTACTCTTTTTGGCGGGCCGCCACAGCCAGCCAAAGCAGCGATACGCTCTGAGTGATGGTACATGAGGACGCCCAACAGTGTGAGAGCGATGCCCAGGTAGCTCAGCAAAGTCAGGTGGCTTCCGAAAAGCCAGTGGGAGAGAAGCAGGTTGCCCACCACGTTAAAGTTCCCCAGGACGTGGATGGTGAGGGCGGAGGTCAGCGAGAGGATGCAAAAGCTGGCCAGGTTGTACAAGACCGAGCCCAGGCAGCTCAGCAGCACGCAGGTCCAGAGGCTAGCCTCGTAGTCTAGCAGGCCCCCCCAGGCTGAGCCCACCTCCATGCCCAGCGCGGCCACGAAGAGGAGGCAGAAGCTGGGCAGTGAAGTCAGGCACAGGAGCCTCAAGGAGTCCAGGTGCTCTTCCTGCAGGAGGGTACCTGTGGGGAAAAAGGAGGTGGGGAAGGAGCCAGCAAAGCTTCAGGATCTGGGCCCACAGAAAGCAGCTGTCAACTCATAGAATATTTCTCTGGTCTTTTTAGAGTTGCCAACAGAGAGGAAGGGGGGAGCAGTGCGGCAGCTTCCAAACCGAAACTGCATTCCATAAATGTTTTCAAAGATAGTAACTAGGTGACTGAAGTTTTTGCCACACAAAATTCTAACTGGAGAACATGATTGATGACTCTGGGCTATGGACGTGTCCCATTGGAGAATATGAATTATGATACACCCGGGGTGGGAGGGAAAACCAGGGTCAAGGGTGACAATGAATGATGTGTCTCAGAGTCGGCTGCACCCAGGCAGTGCTGGCATGTTAACTCCCAATAAATCCTTTGGAAGTTTTGGAAGTTTGGCCTGAGACTCGTGATTTAATTGGGGGTAACTGTCAGAATCCTGACAGCAGCCAGGGGCGACTGTCCCGTTGGCCACGGCAGCAAAAAGAAACTCCTGAGTTGTATTCCTCGACTTACGATCACAGTAGACCCCAACATTTATGTTGCTAAGCGAGACAGAGAGAGGGAGGGAGGGAGAGAGATATATGATAGACATAGATATTGATAGATAGAATAATGAGAGACAGATGATAGATTAGATAGATAGATAGATAGGTAGGTAGATAGGTAGGTAGATAGGTAGGTAGGTAGATAGGTAGGTAGATAGGTAGATAGGTAGATAGGTAGTGAATGGATGATGGACAAATGGATGGATGGATGAATGGATGATAGATAGATAAAGGATGGATGATGGATGAGATAGATAAAGGATGGATGATGGATAGATGGATGAATGGATGAGATAGATAGATAGATAGATAGATAGATGATGGATGATGGAAGATGGATGGATGGATGAATGGATTAGATAGATAGATAGATAGATAGATAGATAGATAGATAGATATAGATAAAGGATGGATGGATGGATGGATGGATGGATGGATGGATGGATGGATGAATGGATGAGATAGACAGATAGACAGACAGACAAACAGAAGATGGATGGATGGATGGATGGATGGATGGATGGACAAATAGGTGGATGGATGATAGACTGACTGACTGACAGGCAGGCAGGCAGGCAGGCAGATAGATTAGAGAGACAGAGACACAGAGAAAGAGAGACAGAGAGAGAGACAGAGAGGCGTAGCAAATCGACACTAGAACAATGTTTCTCACCCTTGACCCCTTGAAGGTGAGCAGACTTTACTCCCAGAAGGTCCAGCTGGAGAATTCTGGGAGTTGAAGTCTGCCCCTCCTTCCAGTGGCCCCGTTCGAGGTCCCCTGCCTTCGCCAAACCCCCCACTTACTTTGCTGAATGGACTTCAGGCCTCGCAGGAAAGTGGCGGCGAAGAGGAAGCAGCAGCCGGCCCGGTCAAAGTGCACTTCCGCCACGAAGCTGAGGGAGGCCCCCAGGCAAATGGGGCCCATGGCGGCGTACTGCAGGGGGTGGTGACGCTTCCGCAGCAGCAGCTCCGAGAGGGCCAGGGTGAAGAGCGGCGTGGTGGTGTAGACCATCTGGGCAAAGTCCAGCTGGACGTGGTTGAGGCCCAGGTTGCCAAACGCCACGCTGGCGCAGAAGGTCAGGCTGAGCAGGAAAACCCGGAGCCGGGCTTTGGGGTGGAGGGACGGGGGGACGGAGCCTCCGGGACGGAGCCTGGCGAGGGGCCTGCCCACCACCACGGCCGTCAGCATGTGCAAGGAAGAGAGCAGCACCGGTAGGAAATTGTGGCAAAGATCCACTGCATGGTGGAGCCCGTGGCCAAGCCATGTGGCCAGCAGGCTGGCAGGAAAACCCGGAGCGGGCTTTGGGGTGGAGGGGCGGGAGCCGGAGCCTCGGGGCGGAGCCTGGCGAGGGGCCTGCCCACCACCACGGCCGTCAGCATGTGCAAGGAAGAGAGCAGCACCGGGTAGCGGAAATTGTGGACGGCAAAGATCCACTTGTTCAGGCCGGACATGGTGGAGCCCGTGGCCAGCCATGTCAGGACGGTGGCCACCAGGGGCAGGGCGTGGCACCACCGGGAAAGCAGCCTCAGCCCCCAGCGCTGCCCGGCATCCTGCTTCCAGGGTGGGGCCAGCCAGGCTTCTGTGGCCGAGCTCATCACGGCATTGTGGTGCTTCCCTGCCGGCAGGCACATCGGGGACGGCGAGCTGGCACGGGCGGAACGGAGTTCAATTGCAACCAGGGCGAAGTCCGGAGAGCCCAGTGAGGGTCTCCGCTGGTCTGGGGCACCCTTGCCTAGCCAAGGAGGGCTGCTCAGTTGCCCCTCTTCCTCCGAGCTGGTCCTTTGGGGCTTCTTCCGAGCAATCCCCCCTTTTCTTCTTCTTCTTCTTCTTCTTCTTCTTCTTCTTCTTCTTCTTCTTCTTCTTCTTCTTCTTCTTCTTTTCCTTCTTCTTCTTCTTCTTCTCTCCTTTTGCCTCCTTCTCTCCTTTTGCCTCCTTCTCTCCTTTTACCTTCTTCTTCTCCCCTTTTGCCTTCTTCTTTCCTTTTGCTGCCTCCTCCTCCTCCTTCTCTCCGTCCCTCCCTCTGAGTCACCGGGATCAGATTTCTTTTCCTTGTGTTTGTGGTCTTCTCCCGCGGCCCCGTCTAGAAACGGGCTGGCAACTCCCAGGATATTTGGAAACTTGGAAACAAAACAGCCTCTTTCTTCTCACAGGGCCAGCATAGCTGGAGACGTCCTCATTCAGCTCTGGCAAGAAGACCCTTCGAGAAAGGGCACGGAATAAGCCTCCACCCTGGGGCTGCAGCTGGGTTGACTTCCAGCCTCCTTGGCATGCCCAGGACTCACTGCCCCCTCCTGCAGCCGGCCGGCTTGGGCTTGCCCACGTGCTTGGGATCCTAGCAGAGAGGAAGCGACATCACCAGGTTGAGGCCAGCAGAAAGCTCCACCTTTGGATAACTGGGGAGTGAATCAGAAAGAGGACGACACCATCTACCCCCGAGGCCAATCCTGTGCCAATGCCAGACACGGTGGAAGTTGGGTCTGGCCAGGCCAGCTCATCGAAGGCTTGTGGCTGTGGAAAGAAAGAAATAAAATAAAATAAATGCGGATGGGAAGGGCAAGGAAAATCTGAGTTAAGATGTTCCTAAACTTCCAGTCGTCCTAGAAACCCAGCAAATACCATGTCACCATCCATGCTTAGCTTGTTGCAAGGAGAAGCCGCACAACAGGATCTCCCTGCAATCCTGCTTGGGCAGAGGGTTGGACTAGATGACCTGCAAGGTCCCTCCCAACTCTGTTAATCTGTAATCAAAGCATCCTCGGAGATGCCCAATGCTTGGGCGGGGGGTTGGACTAGATGACCTACAAGGTCCCTTCCACCTCTGTTAATCTGTAATCTGTAATCAAACTTTTAATATCCAACTGAAGAAGCCTTGCCTTCAAGACTCAGCTGCATCTCTTTCATCATCAATGTTATTGACAAGGTGTTCATTAAACCTGTTTACAGATTTGGGAAGCCGTAGAGTGAAATTGTAAGGGATAAACCCGATTCGATCGAAGCCATTCGTTCTGAAGGCCTGACTGGCTCTATTCCGATCTTCAGGGGAATTGGATTTTACGGCTGCCCAGGAATCCGTTAGATTGTTAAGGAAATGCCTTATTTTGTTTTGGGATCCAC
>CM019165.1:3134259-3194617 GCA_009733165.1 Naja naja
CTCCCGGGGCCACTTCAGAAGCCCAGGACGTCCCCTTTGCTTGCAGAGGCTGCCTCAGCTCCTGGAAGGCCCAACCTCCGCAGGGGCTGTGCCCCTAATCCCACTGGGCGGAGACCCCCCACCCCACCCTCTGCCTCCTGCTTGAGGGTGCTCCTGTCCCCGGGCTGCAAGAGAGGAGCAGCTAGGCCCTCCCCTCCAAAAGACCTCAGCTCTCCACGGAGGTGGACAAGTGAGGAAGTGGGCGGCGTGACGTGTCCCAACCCAGCCAGAAAACCCAAACTCTGGGTAAGCCAGTGGCTCTTTCCCTTCCCTCCGCAGGAGACATTTCTGCTTGCAAAGTGTGACTAAAGCAAGCTAATCCCGTTTTAAGAAGGGGGGGGGGGCAAAATGAAACAATCAGCCAAACAAAGCGATGGGGCTGATTTTGTTTTCATCAACACAACAGCTGCCAGAAAGGGCTGAGTGACTCATTGACAAGCTTAGGCCCATAACTCAGCTTCACAAAAGGCACAGCCCAGGAACAAGGGGTGCATAAGCGCACCAATGTGCCTACCATCCCTGTCCTAAGTGAATGAAAAACAGCTGAATGTCCAACTGCTGGGGACCTTCTACCGCTGCACCATAGAGAGTATCTTAACTTCCTGCCCCTGTGTAGGGTTTGCCAATTGCACAGGGGCAGATAGGACAGCACTCCAGAGGGTGAACATCATTGCCCAGAGGATCATGGGTTGCCCTGTCCCCTCTTGGGAAGAGCTTTATAGAAAGTTCAAAACATTCTCAAAGATCCATCTCATCCTGGGCACCCTTTTTTTTTGAACTATTACCATCTGGCAGCCGGTATAGGATAATAATAAAAACAAGGACAAATAAGCTGAAAAACAGCTTCTATCCCAGGAGAACGAAGCTGAAGACACCAGCCTGAAGATGACGGATGAGATTTCGTTGAAACGTTGCCAAGGTATTCTCAATCTTACACAGGACAAGACCTGAATACACCAAGACCTACATACCTTTACCCGTGAAAATCTACGAAAACAAATACACACACACACACACACATACATGTGTGTGTGTGTGTGTGTGATGAGAACTGTGGTGTCTTCGATACTCTCTAAGCTTGTTAGTTCTCTTGCAGACCTTTCATCACCCAGCTAGGTAATGTCATCAGTGCTACTAGAAGGGAGTGGGGTGTGTGGAGTGGGGGGCAGGAGGAGGAGAACTGTGGTGTCTTTGATACTCTCTAAGCTTGTCAGTTTTTCTGCAGGCCTTTCATCACCCAACTAAGTAACCTCATCAGTGCTAGAAGGGGGGAGGGGAGGAGGAGGAGAAAGAGGGCTCTTCCCAATTACACCTTAGCTTTCCCCCTGCAGGGATGCTCGCTCCTCTCTCACCTGCCCAGCCGGTCCCTGCTTGGCAGCGCAGCCCCATCCAGGCCCTCCCGCGCATCCCTGCAGGAGTCCCGGAGCGCTCCTGCCCCATTCCGGCTGCCAGAGGCTCCGCGCGTCGGGAGGGCTGTAGGCTGCTCACCGCGGGCCTCTCCCGGCCAAATCTCCTCCCGCCTCCCCGCCACGGCGCCTCAAGGTGACCCTTACCTGCGCGAAGCTCCGGCGTTGCTAGGCTCTAGGCCGGGCTGGGCTGGGCAGCCGCGGCGCGCCTGGACTGGAGCGGCTCCCCCCCGCCCGGAACGCGCCTTGGCCCGCCGTGGCCGCCCGGCCGACCCCGCGCTCGGCTCGCCATGCGCCCAGCCCTGCCCTGCGCGACAGGGAAGCGGCTCGACTCCCGAAGGCGCATCGGCCGCGGATGCTGCGGGAGCTGGACCAGGCAGCCGCCTCGTCTGCGCCCCCTGCTGGCCGCCTCGCGCGTAGCCCGGGCGCCCAGCGCCGCTCCCCCCCACCCGTGGCCTTGCGCAATTTGCGCACGGGAGAATCAGGTTGACTGCGCCTCCCGCCCGGATGCGCCCTTGGCGGTGCTCCTCCCTCCTTCCGTCCTTTCATTCCTTCATCATTCCTTTCTCCTTCGTCCATCCGCCTTTCTTTCCTTCCTTCCTTCCTTCCTTCCTTCCCTTCCTCCTTTCCTTCCTTCCTTCCTTCCTTCCCTCCTTCCTTCCTTCCAATCCTTCTTCCTTCCTTTCTTCCTTCCTCCTCCTTCCTTCCTTTCTTCCATCCCTTCCTTCCATCCATCCATCCTTTCCTTCTCTCCCTCCCCCCTTTCCTTCCTTCTTTCCTTCCATCCATCCATCCTTCCTTCCTTCCCTCCCTCCCTCCCTCCCTTCTTTCCATCCATCCATCCATCCTCTCTATCCGACTTAGAAAGCTGAATTTCGGCACTTTGTAAAAGGAACGATAAACGAAAGCCTTGGTCTTGTACAACAGAATCCATCGACTCTTTGCTGGGACATCTCAGTGCCTGGGAAGGAAAATTCTTACCCTCTCTTTCTACAGCTTCTCTTAAAAGGGGGAGGGACTTCAACTCCAAACTGGCTGGGGAACTCTGGGAGTTGCAGTCCCCATATCCTAAAGTTCCTGAGGCTGAGAAATTCTGGGTTAGAAGGCCTGGGTTTGTTTAGAAGGGAAGATGTACAAGAGACGTGATAATAGATTTCCCACCGAAGAGGTTCTCCTATTGCACAGTCCAAACATTTATTTTACTGTTTCTTTTATTAGAGTTCCCACCTGTACTATAGCACTTCTTTTGAGTAGTAACTACCAGGGTAAACCAAACACCTTTTCTGTTATTCAAATCCACACATTACTTTTCGGGTATTAAATTGGTTTCGGAGACCGCATATAAACTAGGAAACGGGGGTCTCCCAGTTTGTAGCCTCGTGCTCTAACCACTACACCAAATTATCTCTTCGAGTGATGTAAAGTAGGGGATTCGCAGGTTTGAGGCCAATGTTGGCATTTGAGCGATATAAAAACCTAGGGCACAGATTTAGATCCAATTCTCCTTCTCTGTATTTTCCATTTCAACAACATTTTACCCCTTTTGTAGGTCGTGATTTATTGTTGGGTTCATGCTTCCTTTCTTTTTTTAACATCGCTGGACTTTGGAGTGAAATAAAAAGAGGCCTTTTTAAAAATAAAACAAACCCCAGATCCTAGTCCTCAAGGTTTAAAGAGGCCGAGGAAAAGAACGTGCTGCAAATCTCCCAGCACAAGTCCGTAGATATGCCGAGCGTTTGTGAAGAGACAGCCGAGCCTCCCAAGGGGTGGGATCCGTCTCTACCAAGAAGTCATCTTCAAAATAATATGGTCTCCCTTTCGTGGGGTGTATTCGGCAATACCTGAGAGGCAGAAATGCAAACACCTGGTTGCTGTTATGAGAAGGAAGGAATCAGGGAAATCTTTAGGGTTGCCCCAAGGAATATTCCGGCTATCGGGGGATACCAATAAAGGAGAATCTTTGTAGCTCAGGGCTGAAATGAGGAGCCCTCGGTGCCCTCTGAGCTGGCTTGTTTTCTGGCAGACGTCTCATGACCCAGCTAGGTAACGTCATCAGTGCCAGAAGGGAGAGGGGTTTGTGGAGAGGAGGAGGAGGAGGAGGAGGAGGTGGAGGAGGAAGAGGACTGTGAGGTCCTTGGTGCTCTCTGGGCTTGGGTGTTTTCTGGCAGACATCTCATTACCCAACTAGGTAACATCATCAGTGCTAATGTAACCTAGTCTGGGTAATGTAAATCCTGCAAGAAAATAAGCAAGCTCAGAGAACGCCAAGCACCCAACAATCCCCCTTCTCCTCCTCTTCCTGCTCCTCCTCCTTTTCTCCCACTCCCTTCTAGCACTGATGATGTTACCTAGCTGGGTCATGAAACGTCTGCAAGAAAACAAGCCAGCTCAGAGAGCGCCAAAGACCTCTCATCTCTGGGGACAGCCACTCAAGATTCACTCCGACGGAGAACTTAAGGACCGTCTCGTGATGTGAACTGGGATGGCTTTGACACGGGGAGTCTGGAGGAAGTTCACAGGTCCTCTGGGCTGCTTTATTCAGCCAGGCGGGGGTCCATGTTGGGGTGCCGGCCCTGTAAGGGTGGAGTTTCCCCAGGTGCCACCTTGGAGAACCCCTGCAACCTGCCCTGCAACCCAACATCCAGCCCTCACCTTGGTCCAAACTGCTGTTGGGATGCCGCACAATCCTCCAGTACTTGTGCTCGCCTACTTGTGCCGTCTCTCCCATCACGCCTGTCAGCATGGGGCCGGAGAGTGTTTTCTGGGTCTCGTACCTGTTTTCCCCACCCCCACACCACCAAAAAAGAGGCATCTGAGGAGGCTGGACAAGGCATTGCTAGGCTATGCCCAAGACACATTTTTTGCACGAACGAGACGATCCAAATTACGAAGATGCCAAATTCTCTAGGAATTGATTAGTTAAATTTGTTGATTAATTCTATTTCGATTTGACACCAAGCTAGAAACCAGGAGGCTGTGAGTTCTAGTACCACCTTTGGCATGAAAGCCAGCTGGGTGACTCTGAGCCAATCACCAAGAGACGGTGAGTTCTAGTGTCACCTTAGGTGTGAAAGCCAGCTGGGTGACTCTGGGCCAATCACCAGGAGATGGTGAGTTCTAGTACCACCTTTGGCATGAAAGCCAGCTGGGTGACTCTGGGCCAATCACCAGGTGACGGTGAGTTCTAGTACCACCTTTGGCATGAAAGCCAGCTGGGTGACTCTGGGCCAATCAACCAGGTGACGGTGAGTTCTAGTCCCGCCTGAGGCATGAAAGCTGATCATCGTAACCAGTAGAATCCCACCTCAGCAGGTCCCACAGCAGCCTTCCCACCCCATTCTCTTGCCGCCCCCCTTGGCCGCCCGAAGCCTGAGAACTAGGCACTGACCTCAAAGGCCGGAGAACGTCTTTGGCTGCGGCTTCCAGCACGTCCAGGAGAGTCGATCCCCAAGGAACCACCAGGACGTGTTGGTAGAGTGACTGAGAGGCTTTCCTGGCTTCTAGCCGGATAGAGATATTCCGTGTCGGATCGATCCCCGAAGGTTTCTGCAGGGAAGGATCCGGGATGGAACTGTCTGTGAAGAAAGAGAAAAGGAGAATCAGAAATTATTTCCTGGGAAATCCTACGGCTTAGAGCAGGGCGTCCCAACCATAGGCATTTTAAGACGGGTGGACTTCAAGAGCTTTGGTGGCTCAGGCTGTTAATTGTCTGCACTTAAGATCCAGCTGTCTACAATTACTGTAGGCTCGAATCCCACCAGGCTCAAGGTTGACTCAGCCTTCCATCCTCTCGGGGTAGGTAAATTGAGGACCCAAGATTGTTGGGGGCAATAAGCTGACTTTGTAAAAAATGCCGCTTAGGAATAAGCAGGCATATACAATGGAATGAAGGCTATTGCTGAGCACACTGGGTTGTATCCCAAAAATTGTAAGCGCCTGAGTCTTCGGAGAAGGGCGGCATATAAATGTAATTTAAAAAAAAAAAACTCCCAGAACTCGCCAGCCAGCATTGCAGGTAAGTTTTAGAACTGTTTTCAAATTTACTGTCGTGCGGAGGCTGCCAGCTCCACCAAGTCGGTTGTTTCACCCGTTGAATCCCAGCACTGCTTAAAAGCTGCCGAAAGCTGCCAAGGTTGGACACCCCCTTTCTCCTTCGGCCAAAGTCAGCCTCCGTGCCCTGCTTCTCCTTTTACCTGTCTGGGTTTGGCACGCCATGCTGGCAACGTCCACGTAACTCTTGCAATACAAGGCAGGCAGCAGCTGTGACTGGATCAGGTTGTTTTGGAAGTCTCCCTGTTCCAGGCTCTGCCGCAGGGCCGCCATGCCGCTGGAGAACTCCTGCTGGTTCTGCCTCATTCCGACAGCGCTCAAAAACTAGATTGCCAAGCAGATGGAAAACACTCAAGATTAGAGGAGGAGGAAGAGGAAGAGGAGGAGAAAGAGGAAGAACTTCACCCAAGATTAGAGAAGAAAGCGCCCCCTATAGGTCATTAAAGTAAAAGTCCAGTTGTATCCGACTATAGGGGGCGGTGTTCGTCCCCATTTCTTAGCCACGGGAACCAGCGTTGTCCGAAAGATGCTTCTGTGGTCCTGTGCCCGGCATGACTATATCATGGAACACGGATACCTTCCCAACCCGGTGGTACCTATTGATCTACTCGCATTTTTGCCTGCTTCCGAACTGCTAGGTGGGTGAGCATAAAGCAGGGGCTGGAACAAGAGCTCATCCTGTTGCACGGGTCTTGAACCCCAGCCTGTCAGCTTTCCAGCCGAGAGGCTCGGCGTCTTTTAATGATGGAGTCGTCGTGTCCCCTTATATGTTATTTTTTTTCTCTTTTGTATGATCCTGCAATCCCTTGATTCGGGGTAGAGTCAGGCAGACTGAATGGAGCCGAGCGTTTACTGGCTGGATGCCTTTCCTGACGCCTACACAGAGTACACAGCAAACATTTCCTCTTTCTGCTTTGATAGAGAAACGTCTGTCGCTGCCTAGGATTGAACTGTCAACCGTCCCAGCGGAGGGCAAGCGTCTTCACCTCTGGGCCCCCCGTATTATGTCATTAATCATGAAGGCAGGCATTCCCCAACTTACGACCACAAGGGAGCCCAAAATGCATGTGGCTAAGCAAGAAATTTGTTAAGTGAGTTGTGCCCCATTGTTACGGCTTCCCTTGCCACGGTTGCTAAGCGAATCCCTGAAGTTGCTCAATCAGCCGCACGGTTGTTAAGTCAATCTGGCTTCCCCGCCGACTTCGCCTGTCAGAAGGTCGCAAAGGGGGAATCGACCCCGAGACACTGCAACCGCCATAAATGTGAGTCAGCTGTCAAGCATCCAAATGTAAAGAACGTGACCCTGGGGAAGGCTGCAGCGGTCGTAAGGGTGAACAATGGTCATAAGTCACTTTTTTCTGGTGCTGTTGTTCACTTCGGCCACGAAGCAAACTGTTGTAAGTCGAGGACTACCAGTAAAGGACCCCCACGCCAAGAGAAAGCCCCCCTGCCCTCCAGGAAGGCAATGCCAAGGACCAGGATGCCTCCACCTCTCCTCACCTGCACTGCCAGGGGGCTGCTGTAGATGTTCCCATAAACCCCGTCGGTAGTCTGAGCTTCCAGGATCTTTGCTTTCGCTCGTTTCACGGCTCTGCGCACACCGCCCTGGAGGTTGTGGGGGTACATGGGGGTCGTTCCAAGCAGGCAAAAGCCAAGCCAGCCATGGCTTCCGTGTCTTGAGCGAAGGAGGACAGGAAAAGAAGGACGGGTGAGGTCCCAAGATGGCCCCAGGGGCCCTTCAGTAAACCCCACCCAACTGGGAGGAGACCAGGGGTGGGATGCTAGCGGTTCTGCCCGGTTCTATGGAGACGGTAGCGCTGAAGAGCAGCAGACACCGAACCGGTTCTGTGTTTGCTGCTGTTTGGCGCACCTGGGCTTTTACCTGTCCTTTATTTCCTGCTTTTTCAACCTCAGCTGCTTTGCACAGCACTTTGCGCAGCGCTTTTCAGCTGTCCGGGCAACACAGCTTAAGGTTGTTTTACACGCGCAAAATGTAGTCACCGAACTGGTAGTAACACCGGTTGAATCCACCGCTGGAGGAGACGCGGTGGCAGGAACACTGTGCCACGTGATCCCCAGGACGCTGCTACCGTCATAAATATGGAGCGGTTGCCAAGCAGCCGAATTTTGATCCCCTGCGGAGGCTGCAACCATCATGAGTGTGAAAAACGGCCATAAGCCACGTTTTTTCAGTGCCGTCCTTCAACAAATGGTTGCATGGAGTCCCTGAAGAGTAATGGGTCCATTGGGCATCTCCGAGGACGCTTTGATTACAGATTAACAGGGTCAGGAGGGACCTTGTAGGTCATCTAGTCCAACCCCCGACCAAGCATTGCGCATCTCCAAGGACGCTTTGATTACAGATTAACAGAGTCAGGAGGGACCTTGTAGGTCATCTAGTCCAACCCCCGACCAAGCATTGGGCATCTCCAAGGACGCTTTGATTACAGATTAACAGAGTTGGGAGGGACCTTGTAGGTCATCTACTCCAACCCCCCACCTAAGCATTGGGCATCTGAGGATGCTTTGATTACAGATTCAGAGTCGGAAGGGACCTTGTAGGTCATCTAGTCCAACCCCCCGCCTCGCCCAAGCAGGAAACCTTACACCATTTCTGACAAATGGCAGTCCAGCCTCTCCTTGAAATGAAGATGAAGCTCGCAATGACGCTTGGAAAGCCACCTCTCGCTGACCAGAGGGACAATTTGGCCAAAAGGCTAAAGAAACGCCTTCGTCTGGAAGCTTTGGGCAGAGCTGATCTTACCTACGGAGAGAATCTGGTGGTGGTAAAACCTGCCATTGTGTTCAGCCGACAGCAGCTTCCGGATCACTTCGGGATCGATCCTCTTCTTGTGAACGCACAAAGCCAGGATGCCCAAACTGTACTGGTAATAGTTGGTGATGGGGTGGCCTTTCTCCTTGTGACCTGGGTGTAGGGAGAGAGGGGCACTCCCTTAATAATAAAATCCTTCCGTTCCTCACCATTCCGCCAGAGCTGAAGAAGCCTCTTTGGATGAGAAGCGAAACCTCTTCAAAGACAAACCAGGAAGCCTCTTGAAAAAAACAAAAAGCACCTTTCGGACAACCATGATCTGGAGCACGGAGAGTCTCCACAGGCATTCGCTTCCTAAACAAGATCCCTGATCTTCAAAGAGGGCCATTCTCCTTCCCCATCCCATCCGCCCTCCACCCTGGAGCTCCCAGACCTTCTCCACCTAGGCTAGGGGCCTGGTGGGATTCGAGCCTGCACTAATTGCAGGCAGCTGCAATCAAGTGCTAGGCATTTAACAGCCTGCACCGCCAAGGCTCCTTGGTGGGGAAATCCCTGTGAAATGACGGTGAGTGGGAAGAATTCTGGCTGACCCGTTCTCACCAATCTGCTTCATTTCTTTATTCAGGAGAAGCTTCAACTGGGTCACCATTCGTTTCCTCTCTGGGGTATCCATGTCCTGACAAGCAGCCCGCAGCGCCAGGAGGTACAATGCCAGCTCTCCCGTCCCAGGTTTCTTCCGGGAGCTGCGCTGAGAAGGCATCCCAGGGCTGGTAAGACAAGAGACCAGGTGACAGATGAACCGAGTTGGAAGGGATCTTGTAGGTCACCTATTTATTTATTAATTCGACCTAGTCCAGAGGTGGCATTCAGCAGGTTCTGACCAGCTCTGGAGAACCGGTTGCAGAATTTTTGAGTAGTTTGGAGAACCGGCCAATCACTGGCCCCGCCCCCATCTATTCTCTGCCTCCCATCGAGTCCCAGCTGATTGGCTGGGTCTCCTTTGGTTGCCCTGCACAGGAGAACGGAGCTGGAAAGCAGGTTAGTGGGGCGGGGAGGGAAGGGGGATTTTGCAGTATATCCTTCCCCTGCCACGCCCACCAAGCCACACCCACCAAGCCATGCCACGCCCACCAAGCCACGCCCACAGAACCAGTAGTAAAAAGAAATTGAATCCCACCACTGATCTTGTCCAACCTCCCCCCGCCCAAGCAGGAGAACCTACACCAGTGGTAGGATTCAAATATTTTTACTACGAGTTCTGTGGGCGTGGCTTGGTGGGTGTGGCAAGGGAAGGATACTGCAAAATCCCCATTCCCACCCCACTAACCTGCTTTCCAGCTGCGTTCTGGATGTCTGGACTGCGATTCGACTGCACGTACCTGCTGCTTCGAGGCTGAAAGACGTCCATCAGTCGGTTGAGGTACTCCCTTTCCTTCTCCAGATTATGCTGGCTGGAGAGTCGAAGGGCCAAATAGAGGCTGGGGTTTGGCTCCTGGGACCCATCCCCAGCCACCTTTAGGAGCTCTGAATTCAGGGCCTGGATGAGCTCAAGGGCTCCTGCAGGGATTTCTGTTCAGAGAACGAGAGAAGAAGCAGGATTTGAGGCTGGGAACAAGGCTCCTACTAATTGCAGGTAATCTTCGACTTATGACAGTTCGTTTAATGACCAAAGTCATTAATGGCTCAAAGTTGCAATGGCACCGGGGAAAAAACGGCACTGGAAAATAATGACTCGGGACAGTTTTTCAGCTGGGACTAGATGGGAGGCAGAGAAGAGATGGGGGCGAAGCCAGTCAGAGGTGGGATTTGCCGGTTCTCCCAATTACTCAAAAATTTCCACTAACGGTTCCTGAGAACCGTTCCAAACCGGCTGAATACCCACCTCTGGTGTGAACTCAGACAATCCATTTTCACAGCCACTTCCTGACAATCTTGATCATACAGGGAAAAAAAAACCAGACTTACCGCACAGCTGGGCCGACGCAAACAGGAGGTGGAAGAGGAAAAGGAAGGGGAGCCGGAGCCACGGAAAAACCATCCCGACGGAGACCAAGGCAGGAAAAGGGCGTGGCCTGTCCCAAGCAGCTTTCTCTTCGAGAAGCCCAGATCACTGATCACCTCTAGGAGTGATCGGGGGGCATCACGGCATCCTCTCTGGAGCGACGGCCAAGTCTGACAGAAGAGAAGGGACTTTAGCCGAGTCGGAGGAACGTGAGAGACTCCAAGGGACTTTGGCACCTCCTATCACGTTTCGATCTCTGGGTTTTGCATTTGGAAGAGATTTTTTTTTCAAGTGGGGAGGGGGAGTAGAACTCCTTAGCATCAGAGCATGTTAATAATAATATGCAAAATACTAAATGCTCTGATGGTCATTTTGAAAAATCCTTTCTTAGTGAGCCCCTAGAAGCCAAGAGGAACATACGGGCCAAATTTCAAGTTTGTAGATTTTACGGTTCTGGAGATTTTGTGGTGATGCATTGAATGGCATTTCACTTTTATATATTTATAGGTAGATAGATAGATAGATGATGGATGGATGGATGGATGGATGGATGGATGGATGGATGGATAGATGGATGGGTGGATGGATAGATGGATGATAGATGTAATAGATATAATAGATATAGATATAATAGATAAATATAATAGATAGATATGACAGATAGATAGATCTAATAGATAGATAGACCTAATAGATAGATAGACCTAATAGATAGATAGATAGGACAGATAGATAGATCTAATAGATAGATAGATATAATAGATAAATATAGATAGATGGATGGATATAATACATAAATATAATAAATAGATAAATATAATAGATAGATCAGATAGATAGATAGATAGATAGATAGATAGATAGATAGATAGATAGATAATCATCTTGGTACAGACTGGTGGAAAGCCAACTCTGACAGTTCCCACGCTTTCCACCTCATTAAAAAGTGAAAGTTTCCTGTTTTCCCAAACAATAAGTCACAAACAGGTCCAACCTGGTTACTTTTCTCCTCTTCCTCTGGCCAGCCAGCAGTTGGACTGCCCTTGTCTCATAACAGAACTATTTTGTTTCAGCTACAAAACCCCAGCTATCTCTACACCTCCCCCTTCAGCTCCAGAGGCTGTGTCGATCCTGAAGCCCTGTGAAAAGAAATCCCAGATCGAAAAAAGCTACAGAAAACGGCCACAACCAGGCCAGCTTCGCATTGACACTGCCCCCCCCACTGGACCATAAAAGAACCATAAGGGGTCCTGGTGACCCACACTGCTAAAGCATGAGTATACAGGTAGTCCTCAACTTACACACACACACACACACACACACACACAGGACACTGCCACCGTCATGAGTCAGTTGCCAAGCTTCTGGATTTTGAAAGTCATAACTTTGAAAAACGGCCGTGAAGTTGCATGGTCATACTCCAATTCCAAGTGACAATAAAGTTATTCTGAGAAGTCCAAGTCACATTTTTCTGTCCTGTTGCAACTTTGAACGGTCACTAAACAAACTGTCCAGGACTACCTGTGTTCTGTAAATCTTTTGCACCTCAATCTTCTTTTACTGAAAGTTATTTTGCAACAGACTCTTCTTTACCAAAGACAAATTCCTTGTGTGTCCGATCACACTTGGCCAATAAAGAATTCTATTCTGTTCTGTTCTATTCTGTTCTGTACATGGTTAACTAGAACAAAGTTTATTCAACCAGGTCTCCCGAGAACACCCTCCCTTAAGGAGTGACTAGTACAGCCCGTCCTTTTCAAATGTGGTTGGTTAGATTGCGGGGTCATCGAATCGAGATAGAAAACCTAGCAGGAGGAAAAACAGAAAAATCGAGGCTGCCTCTTCCTTCCTCTTCAATCTGCTTCCTCATCCAACAAAGGCAATATTTCTCCCGAAATAAGTCCGGCAGAATCCAATGGGGCAGAATTTTTGCATTTTTTTAATCAGCCAGATAATGCAGCCATCTCAGATCTGGCTCTTTTCATCCTTCCTGTATTTTTACTTTATTTTCCTGTAAATTCCTCCTGTAGCCCCACATGCCTGGAGGGCAGCAGCGTTCTGACCATGGGCTTCCTTGATGCATCTTACCTTAATTGTACAGGCTGTTGATTCTGTCCTACGGAGTCTTCTTTTGAATTCTCAGAAAGAGCCAGCAGCTGCATTGAAGAGAGAGACCCTCTTTCCCCGGGACTGCTTGTTTACTCTTCGTCATACGATCTCTGGTTTCCCCTCCCAGCTGCTGAAGTCAGCTTTTTGCTTTCTTTTTTTTTTTTGCAGGATGTGGCTTCAAAGAAAAAAGAAAGTTGAGAAACCATGGCAGTGATATGGAACGAGGGTCATTGGACAAGTGTGTTGGACGAATTGTGCTAGACCGAGAAAAAAATAACAGAATCTTTTAATAATATCTGAAACAGATAAGAGCATTGAAATAGATCGGTAATGGTTGGATTTCCTATTAGGGAAGGAACAAAAGCTACAGGAATAGAGCGATCTGCGCATACAGTATTTTGTTTCCTTTTTTTAAGCTAGAATCTCAATTACTCGTGAACCAGTTACTTTTAAAATAGGGTTTGTTTGTTTGTTTAACAAAGGGTTTTGTGACGTCCCTTACAACTGCTGAATATGATTCATGATCAAGCCACAATCTAACTTTAATGTCAGAAAGCTCATTGTGGACACATTTGTGTGGCCAGTTTTGATTTAAATATCAAAAACAGACTTATGAATGTAAATGCTATGAGCTTTCATAATTACAATTCAGAGATACGGGATCTGACATATCTGTGAATAAAACACGTGTTTTGTTCTGAGTGGTTTTACAAAGTAATCTTTATCTTGTCGTTCTTTTCACTCATATATGTTATAGTCTTTTAAAAGAATAAATTAAAAATTGAAAGATAAATTAGTGGCTATTTATCATGACGTTCATACACTTTTTAGAAGTGTTACAACAAAACCACTGCTTGTTTTCTGAGCCACAAGGGCAACACACTTATCTGTAAACAATAGCTTCCAAACCAAAATATTTATGTTCCTACACTAGAACAAAATGTATCACATGATGGCTCAGGAAAAAAAAATGCAGATGAGCCCAAGGCAAGCAGGTTTGAATACAGAATTTGTGTGTTTGTTTTTAAAATATTTTCATTCTTAAAATAATAAAGTACAAAGAAAAAGGGTTCTCATTGGATAGTAACAGTGTGCACACCACACATGGGGTTATTGTAGTTTATTCATAGTTTTGGCTTAGTGATACCTGTGACTACTATGACTTACTCGACAGATCATGGTTAAAACTAATGGTGATTTAAGATGATGTGAATCAGAAGGGATAGAGGAAGGCTTGTTGGCTTTCCAAGTAAGTACTGAACTAATTGAGGCACAATTCTCTTTCGTTCTTTCTGGTTCTTTGTTCCTTCTGGTTCTTTCTTTCTGGCTTGTTTTGTTTCTGGTTCATTCTTTCTGGTTCATTCTTTCTTTCTTTCTGGCTTTCTTTCTTTCTTTCTGGCTCTTTCTTTCTTTCTTTCTTTCTGGTTCGTTCTTTCTTTCTGGTTCTTCTTTTCTTTCTTTCTGGTTCCTTCCTTCCTTCCTTCCTTCCTTCCTTCCTTCCTTCCTCTTTTCTTTCTCCGTTTCCTTTCCTTTCCTCCCTTCCCCTCCTCCTTCCCCCCTCTCCCTTCCTTCCTTCTGTATCTCCATGAAAACTTCAAGTCTTCGGGAGCGACATCATTATTTACACTCCCGTCCTGCCCTTAAGCCAAGCCAAGCAGGCCAGCAGTTCCTTCCCCGTCTATTAACAAGCCAGTCCGAGGTCTCCTGCAGGGGGCAGCAGAGAGACGCGGGAAAAACTCGGCTTCCCCATCATGCTCTCCCCAGAGAGGACCCCTCTCCGGCCGTCTAATTTTGCGCCTGCTCAGAAACAGAGGCCTCTGGAACAGAGTTTGGCGGCGTGCTCGAAACCACGAAACGCCTCGCATCCTCTTATCCCGCGAAGTCCACATCCTTCCGCTCCTCTGATCATAGCGGCCCCTCCGGATTGCCCTTCAGGCACCAACGTGGACACCCTCCCAGAAGGAAGGGGCGGGGCTTCCCGAGGGCGGAAGAGGCGGGGCTTGGACCGACCAGGAAGCATCTGCACCGGCACGTGGGCCGAAGTCGGAGGGGGAGAAGCGGCCGGGCGACCACGATGGGCGGCCTGGAGAAAAAGAAGGTACCGCGCGGTCTTCCGCTCAGCAGGGTCACGGCGGCTGTAACGTCCGCCCTGAAAAGCGTCCGAGGTTCTTTTTCCCCACGTGTATTTGAACGAACGTCTGAACGCAGACGCGCCACTTCCGGGTTTGCACTCCTCCGACACGCATCTTGCGAGTCGCCCACTGGCGGCTCTCCGCTTTGGCGGGTCTCTGTCCTGTCCAAGCAGAGCAGCTGCTCCGGGGAAGATGGGGCCGAGGGTCGAGCCTCCTCGCTCAGGAGCAGTCTACCCCTAAATGCCAGTGAGCCAGAGCCTCCCTCCAGGGCTTTGGAAGTGGCCTCTCACCTTGCAAGGCCTCGGTCCTTAAGTTTTGGGAGGTCTCCAGGGAGGAGGTGAGCGAGACAGCTGTTGTGGGACTTTAGCCCCGTTTTACGATCTTTTTGTCACCGTTGTTAAGTGAGTCACTGCGGATCTGAAGTGAGTAAAGGCGGTTGTTGAGGGAATCTTGCTTCCCCGTTGACTTGGCTGGGCAGAAGGTCGCAAAAGGGGAATCACATGACCCAGGGATGCTACAACCGTCATAAGTACGAGTCAGTGGACAAGCGTCTGGATTTGGGTCACGCTGCATTGGTCCCATGTGTGAAAAAGCGATTGGGAGTCACTTTTTCCCGGTGGCGGTTGTAACTTTGAACTTCAAAAGTGAATCAATGCAGATATTATTAAGACGGTTGTTAAGTGAATCCGGCTTCCCCACTGGCTTGTCAGAAGGTCACAAAAGGAGACCACATGACCTTGGGTACACCGCAACTGTCATAAGTATGAGTCAGTTGCCCAGCATCTGCATTTTGATCGCGTGACCATGGAGATGCTACAGTGGTCGTAAGTGTGAAAAACGGTTGTCGGTCCTTTTTTCACTGATGTTGTGATTTTGAACAGTCACTAAATGAACTGTTGTAAGTTGAGGATTATATTCTGACCAGAGCTTCCGAGACGGTAATTACGCACGTGCTTATTTTAAAAACAAGTCTTGTTTTATTGCAATGCTGGGAATTCTTTTCATTCCCAGCTGGGAATGAATCTCAAACAGTCCCTCGAGATAAGCATCCACCTTTCTTTTCTGTGAAGCGCTGCCAATAACAGAAGGGTCAAACGAACTAGAGGAAAAAAAACCAACTGAAATACAAAATGCTTCAAGAATGAATCTGAACCGAATGAACTACTTTGCTTCCTGCAAAGGTTTCTCTACCTTTGCCTGTCCTTTATACCTTAGGGGAGGGGCAATCACCTCCCAGCGTAATTCCCGAGTCGCCCCTTTTGTTTCAGCTGCTCTTGCCTTCTAGCAGCTCTGCGCACATGCGCACTAGGAACAAGCTCCCTTGCTCCTCGGCCTCGCTGCTGCCAGACTCCGGAGGCTCCAAGGCAGCACCCCCCTCGGACGCAGGACCCTCGTCCGAGTCTTCCCCAGACTCCCAGGCTGGTTCCCGTTCTTCCCCACTGTCCGATTCCTCTGCCGTCTGCACAGGCTGCCGGAGAACCACAACAGATTACCTGTAAGAGAGAGAGCCCCTTCTGAAGTGCTTTTCCTCAAGGCTCCCTCTTTATCCGACCACTGCCTGCTCTGTGACTCCTCTTCTTGCCCTCTCACCCAAGGGACTTTCTCATAGATCACCAATCCTTGGGGAGCCTTTTTGCCTGGCGCTTTCCAGCTGGGCAAACATGCCAACCGAGGAGCTGCAGCGTATCTGGATAGCTCCACCTCCAGCCTCCTGTAGTAAGGGGATCATTACTTGCAAGCAAGAGATAATTAACTACGTTGTCTCTCTTTTTCCTTGCCCGTCTACGAAAGTACGAGAGGGGTTCTGCCACCAATTATATCACCAGAAATAAAGCTCGGAAGAAACTGCAGCTCAGCCTTCCAGACTTCAGGTATGGCAAAGATATTGAGTGGTCTGCCATAGGTGTCACTTGCTCTGGTGGTGCAGCGATGCTTTGGTAGGAATGGAGTAGAAACTGATGTGGGGAGGAGGGTGATGAGGTGGGGAAAATTTGGAGACCGAGAAATATTAAGGATCAAGCGATGGTTGAGTTCACACAACATGCTTGTCAAAAGCATGTTTTAATTATTTATTAAATGTCCAGTCTCTTCTTAAAAACTTCCAATGTTTGGAACATCCACAATTTTTGGAGGCAAGTTGTTCCGCTGATTAATTGTTCTCACTGTCAGGAAATTTCTCCTTAGTTCCAAAACAGCTTCTCTCCTTGATTAGTTTCCACCCATTGCTTCTTGTCCTGCTTTTCAGGTGCTTTGGATAATAGATTGACCCCCTCTTCTCTGTGCTGCCCACTTCACTATCCAAAAGTTTGCAGGATATGTAAATCCATTATTCAGAGTTTCATTTGGTTGTTGAGTTTTGGCAGCTGCTGCCGCCCCCCAAGTTAACGGTGGAATCACAAGTTTCCACATCTTTAAATGTGAAGCCAGCCAAGACTTTAAGGTAGCGGATGAACAAGCTGAATCCATCTGCAAGGCCCAGATTCTCATTCTCTCCCCTTCAGAACATTAGAATGAACTTTTGAAAACATGAGTATTTCAAAAGGAATTCTTTATTGAAGAGGAAAAGATCCAGGTGATGTTCAAAGCAGGGTCTGATATCCCTCCAGGCATGCAGCTTAGATAAAGGGAATTAGAACCCCTCCCTTTAGTCCGGTATGGATTTCATCAATACAAAGAAGTAACATGTTAATTTCCCCCACCTCCTTTTTTTCTGGGAACATAGTTGAGATGAGGTTCTCAAGAAGTTTCTTTCAGAGCTGGAATTTTTATGGCCCCTTCTCTTGCGCTCTCTCCAAGAGGTGACAAGTTTCCAGGCATCTGGGCTCCAGTCCCCAGTTGTATATCATGTGCAAGTTATACAGATTCAATACAAGAATTAAGATATTCAGGTTACATCAAAAAAGATGACTTGTATCAACCCCCCTCCCCCTTCCATTGAAGAATGGCAGATACATAGATCTGACACCATCTTTTCACTTTTTTTTTTCTTTTTCAGGCGACTCTGTATCTTGAAAGGGATTTATCCCCATGAGCCCAAACACAAGAAGAAGGTGAACAAAGGTTCAACAGCTGCCCGGACGTTCTACCTTTTGAAAGACATCAAGTTTCTTCTCCATGAGCCCATTGTCAACAAATTCCGGGACTACAAGGTATCACAATTGTGGGACAGCCTGGAACTTATTAAAAGCTGCAAATGAACCTCTGGGTATAACAGCCACTTTGGACAGGGCAGGTGGGAGTTATTGGCACTTTTCAAAAACTGCTCTTCTGCCACTTACCCAGAAGTTGGAATGCTTTTGCTTCCTGTGTTAATGATTTGATCGACATAGTTTTCCACTTACAACCCGGTGTGTCAGTGGCAAAGTTAATTTAAGATCATTTGATCCAGCCCCCCAAATGATTAAAGTTGCTAGCATTCTGGGTGAGAAGTTAAACCATTTGTTGTCTGTGAAATAGAGTATTTCTAATGCAGTGTTTTTATAAAGTATTTTTAATGCGGTCAAAAGAGAAATGGAAAAAAAATAATGCGTAAAAAATATATGCTTGGTATAAAAGAAAGAAAGAAAGAAGACAAAGTCTCAGTGTCTCCTTGTTGCAGAAGAGGAAGGATAGCTGGCCAGACCCTTAGAATTATGGTCTGGATATTGGGAAGTGTGGAGCTGTAAAATGTTTCTCTCTCCAAGGTGTTTGTCCGCAAATTGCGTAAAGCCTACGGAAAGAGCGAATGGAACACAGTGCAGCGCCTGAAAGACAACAAGCCAGCTTACAAGTTGGACCACATCATCAAAGAGAGGTAATAGTTGAAGGCCCTCAAGATCAGTAACCTGCCAAGGGTTTGGAGGGGGAAGTGGGAAGTTTCCAAATTCTAGTGTTGGGGTTATGTATAAAGTTTTGTTTAGACTTGGCTATCCAGACAACGACGGTTCGTTCAGCAAAACCTGGTTAAGCAAGGTTGCACAACAGATCTGGAGCAATTCCTGTTGGCCGGTTAAGCCCTAACAGCAGGAAGCCACGATGATGCTTGCAGCTTCCCTCCCCACAAGTTCAGAGAGGCAGATGGTGCTTCAACTTGTCTTCTCTCGATGGCTGCAGATACCCAACCTTTGTGGATGCCCTGCGGGATTTGGACGATGCCCTATCCATGTGCGTTCTCTTTTCCACCTTCCCACGCACCGGCAAGTGCCACGTCCAAACCATCCAGCTGTGTCGTCGGCTGACCGTGGAGTTTCTTAACTACGTCGTCGCCTCGCGCGGTCTTCGCAAGGTGAGCTGGGATTGGGCCCCCTTGGAGACGCCGAAGCCGATCGATTTCCCTCGGATCAATACATGCCAAGAGAATTAAGTCAGCAAAGGAGCTGTTGGCCCACTGACTGCGTACCTAGGACACACGTTTCCAAGCTGACGTGCCATGGTGTTTTGAGCGACACGCCATCATTTCCCAACAACTACTTTTATAGAATTCTTTTTTTAAAATAAATTTTATTTCAGTTTTCCGCATTTTAAAAAAAACATCTTTTTTTAGTGAACAGCATGATTCCAGGTTTTCACATCTCCAACAGACATGGCTTTAATTACACATTCGTCTTTCACATTTAGTTTCATACCTTACCTCTACGTATTTTCTATTATTTTTCTCAAATACTTTCCTCAGGCTTATTTTATAAATTTTCAATTCATTTCTTAACCTATTTCTTTTAACTTTAAATAATTCTCATATCTTCATACTCATGCTTATACTTTTATCTGTCATATTTACAATTTCATCGCATATTCTTATTTCATCATTTCAAAGATTCCACCCCAGTTCAAACATTTCAAAACAGAAATTTCCCCTACAATTACCAGTTATGGTATGCCACCCCTGTAGCTTTTATATCATTTTAAAAATTCCCTTTTAAGTCCCAGGAATCATTTAACTTTTGATTATCCCCTTAAACATTTATAACAATCATGATGTTTTAAGCGACATGCCAGTGTTCCCCAACAACTATTTTTATAGAATTCTTTATTTATGGGCCAAGTGTGATTGGACACCCAAGGAATTTGTCTTCAGTGCATAAGCTCTCAGTGTACATAAAAGATATAAGGGATAAATCATGATCACAGTCGTCATAAACACATTCACCCTGAATCCTAAGATACAACGCTTAGTGATAGTCATAGGATGCTAAATAAGCAATCAAAATCATACTAGGAAACTAAACAATATAAATCGCAAAGATACAAGCAACAAGGTTATAGTCATAAGTAGAAAAGGAGATAGGTAATAGGAAGGATGAGAAGAATAATAGTAATATTGTCAGGATTCCAGCAATCGCCCTAATTAAATCATGATTCTCAAGCAAACCTTCAAAAAACTTCAAAGGATTCATTAGAGGCGACATACTGGCACTGCCCTGTATGAAGCCAACTCTGGCCTACATCATTTACAGTCCCCCGTGAGCCTGTTTCCCCCCTCCCCCCTGGGTGTATCATAAATCAGATTTTCCAGTTGAGCCCGTTCACAGGCTGGGTGTCATCAATCACATTCTCCAACTAAATATCTTCCCCGGCAAAAGCTCTGGTAGTTTAGCTACAATCTTTTAAAGAGAAGAGTTGGAATGTACTTTCCCTTCCAAACTGCTGCACGGCTCTTCCAGATTTCCTTCCTCCCCCCCACCCCCCCGCCCCTCTTTTTTGTATGGCAAACTACTAAAACAGGCATAGGAATGTTGTATGAGTCGACAAATATATTATTACTATGTACTGCAATCTTCGTTCTGTGCTGCTTTTGGAGACTGGAGGCCATGCGTCAATAGGGTGCGCTCTTGTGCAGCTTCCCAAAGTCAACACGAGAGGGCCAGGCGCCTGTGTGGCCTTTGGAGCACTCGAAAGCCATATGTTTGTGAGGTTTTTGGAGGTCACAGATTCCGTGAAGCTACTTCCAAGCGTGAAGGCCTTGTGGGCCTCGGAGAAGGCACGGGCAGACCGCAGAGCCTGTCAACCGAAAAAGACGACTTCCTGAAGGAATGTGGCATGTGGCCAATCCTGGGGGGTGGGGCGGGGTCACAAGCATGATCGGATTGAATTTTTTTTTTTTTTAAAGTGACCATGTAAAGAATTGTTTCTGTTTTGTTCAGGGGAAAAGGGTGACACGCCAGCAGAGTTAGGCATTTTCTGAATTGTTGATACACTGAGCCCAAACGATTTAACCATCCCTATAGTAGTTACTTCTTTCCTGTCTGCAGTTTTTGGACACTGGTTGTTTTCCTGGCTGAGTTTGTTTTTCCCTGCTTTTCCACAGGTCTTTCTCTCCATTAAGGGCATCTATTACCAGGCTGAGGTGCTGGGCCAGCTTGTCACCTGGATAACGCCCTATGCCTTTTCCCACAACGTGAGTAGACGTGCTTTAACATCGTTGGGCAAGGATACGTTTCTCTTCGCTGCTGCTCCCCTGTCAGGACCCTGTCCTTACGAAATAAATGCAGCCCTGATCATTCAAGATCGAGGGCTGAGCGCAGGCAAGCATTGCTGAATGAATCCAGTGCTGATCATTCATGCTCAGGACAGATTCAGTGTAGCCTGCAGGAAATGTGCAGTTTGATTCCAAAAATAGTTTTGGCTCCCTCCCATCACACTTGACTTTTAAGATGAAGAGGTCACTCATGTTTTTTTCCACCCTTCGCTTCAGCCTTTGTTGGTATTTTCTGCATGAGTTTGCAAATTTGAGTTGCAAGATACTTTGGACAAGGGCTAGCAGAGGAAGCTTACTACGAAAGCCAACGCGGTCCTAGGTGGCATTAACACAGGGATAGAACCAAGATCGCGAGAAGTGATACTACCGCTTTATAATGCCTTGGTAAGGCCACCTTTGGAATAGTGCATCCAGTTCTGGTCATCACAATAGGAATAAAATGTTGAGACTCTGGAAAGAGGGCAGAGAAGAGCAACAGAGATGATCAGGGGCCTGGAGGCTAAAAGATATGAAGAAGGGTTGCAGGAACTGGGTATGCCTAGTTTAATGAAAAGAAGGATTAGGGGAGACATGATAGCAGGGTTCCAATATTTGAGGGGCTGCCACAGAGAGGAGGAAGGGGTCAGTCTGTTTTCCAAAGCACCAGAAGGCAGGACAAGAAGCAATGGATGGAAACTGATCAAGGAGAGAAGCAACTTAGAACTAAGGAGAAATTTCCTGACAGTGAGAACAATTAACCAGTGGAACAACCTGCCTGCAGAAGTTGTGGGTGCTCCATCACTGGAGGTATTTAAGGAGAGACTGGACAGCTGTTTGTCTGGAATGGTATAAGGTCTCCTGCTTGAGCAGGGGGCTGGACTACAAGACCTTTAAGGTCTCTTCCAACTCTGAACAACATTAGGCTTTCTTGACCAGACAGCAGATTCTTTTTCTGTAGTTTGCGTGCCGAACTCTCTTGCTTGGTGTTTGGCGTTCTTGTGAAAAGGAAATCATTAACTTCTTGAAATAAAATGAAGGTGAAAATGGCAATTAACAATTAACTCCAAGCATGGAGCTTCATTGTTAGAAGCCATTTGTGTCCAGTTGGTTGGACACAGAGCATTGTCTTCACAAGCATTCCTCTCATTTTTTTTTAAAAAAAGTTGTATTTTGCTTCTTAATGATTACCAACCCAGGTATCCCTTCTTGTGCCTGCAAGATCTCTTTTTCCATTGAGTGCAGTGTGATAAATCTTGATATATTTTATTGTGTCAGCACAGGTTCGCAAACAAGCAGAGTCCCTTCCACAGGAATGCAGGCAGCATGGGAAATCATGGCCCCTCTGCTCATGGTCTCCCTGTACTTATTTCAAACTAACCCGTGCATTGCTACGAAACTATGTGGTGGAGCTTAGTTTTCGGGGAGGAAAATAGGGGGGAAATTGTGTCTCTGCCTACCAGCATCCATCGGTGTTCATTTGGCTAGTGTCCTGTCAGTGTGTGAAAGAGTTGAGGGCTGTTTGGAAACTGAAAGAGTACTTGCTGTGTGAGCAAGAAGGAGACAGCAAGGAGCCTGGGCATGGCTTAGCTCAACGGTTCTGTACTAAAGCTGCTTGCTGCTGTGAAACTGAAACTCCTGCTTGTGTTTTGCATTTGGAAGAGACTTCTTTTCAGGTGGGGAGCGGGAGTAGAACTCCTTAGCATCAGAGCGTGTAATAATAATAATAATACAGGAAATACTAATTCTCTGATGGTCATTTCGCAAAATCCTTTCTTAGTGAGCCCCTAGAAGCCAAGAGGAACATAAGTGGCAAATTTTCAAGTTTGTAGCTTTACGGTTCTGGAGATTTTGTGATGATGCGTGAGTGGCATTTCGCTTTTATATATATAGATTCCTTTTTAATATTAAGCCATTCCCAACACTTCCTTTTTTTAAAAAAAATCCTGTTTACAGAAAAATAGAACTGGGAGATAGATAGATAGATAGATAGATAGATAGATAGATAGATAGATAGATAAGATAGATAAGATAGATTGATTGATTTAAAGTTTCTGCAGATTGATAGATTGATTGACTGGCTCACTTTCTTCCAGCACCCAACCGATGTGGATTACAGAGTCATGGCTACTTTCACTGAATTCTACACCACCCTCCTTGGCTTTGTCAATTTTCGCCTCTACCAGACTCTCAACTTACACTATCCCCAAAGGTGAGTGAAACCAAGAAGCCACTCAGAAAGCCCAGCTGTTATCTTCTTAACAGGTAACTTCCACAGAGGGAGAGAACACACAGAGATGGCCTTCAAAAAAAAAAATAGGCAAAGCCATTGACAAAACACTATTGATGCCCAAGGAAGGGAGAAGGAACTGGAAACTCAAAGTGACTCAGCTTGGCTCTCTTTGATACAGTGGTCCTTCAGTACAGGTAGTCCTCCACTTATGGCCAAAATTGAGCTCCACATTTCTGTTGCTAAGTGAGACGTTTATTAAGTGCCATTTCACCACTTTCCTTGACCTAGTTCTTCAGTGCAGATGTTAAGTTGGCAACCCAGTTGTTAAGTGAATCTGTTCTATTTTGTTCTGTTCCGTTCGTCACGTTTTCCAGGGCTGCTATTATTTCATACAGTCAGGGTCTTCCTGTAGCTGATTCCAACTCCCCTTTTTAATATTAAGCCATAGCCAACGCTACCGTTTTTTTTAATAAAAGGAAATATTCTCGCAAAATTTGCAAGGTTCTGGGACTGTAACCTTAAAGTAATGGTAGGGTTTATTCCTCATGGTTTGGTTTGGGTGGCCTCTCTGGACTGCCTCAGTGGGTTGACCTCCCCGTGTCTGTGGGGGGAAACAGGGTCACAGGTGAACGTAAATCACGTGTGTCAGAGTTGGCTTCATACGGGTTCAATGCCTAATAAACCTTTTGGATTCTTTTGAAGCTTGGCTCGAGGCTCGCGATTTAATTCGGGCAATCGCTGGAACCCTGACAGTCTGTTCTTTTAGATCGAAGGCCATTCCTCAGCAGAGAGCAAGCCGGAGGAGGGAGAAGCTTATGCCTTGGACTCGGAGAGCACCTTGGAGGTGAGAACAATTCTGTCCTTCCAAATTTTCCTCCACGTCCTTCCTTAAGAAACAACTGCAGTCTCTATATTCAGTGTTTCTCAACCTTGGGAACTTGAAGATGGGTGGGCTTCAGCTCCCAGAATTCCCCAGCCAGCGTGTTTCAACTCTGGGAATCTACATTAAGTGTGTGCTTCACTTAAGGTTACTTGGATCAAGCCTCCCATCAATTCATGGTTCTCTTTTCTTCTCTCTCCCCCCCATCACCCCCTCCCCCAATTAGAAACTGTCAGCTCTCAGCACCAGCCTGGCTCGAGTCGTTGCCCCCAACATAGAAGATGAAGCTGAAGTGGATGAGTTTCCCATGGAAGGAGTGAGTGACACCCCCTTTTTTTTTTTGGAATCAGGAAAATGCCTTCCAAGAGACAGGATGCTAGGGAGACTGGGCCAGTCCAGGTGGAGCGGATAAGGCTGGGGACTTCTTATCCTTACTTTGAGATAGTTATGGCTAAGAAAATGTCAGTCTCTCAAGCTCAAGCAAGAAAGATTGTGATTCTGCCAAGAAGATTACTTTACCGTTCCAAACCTGTAGACAGAATCTTGCCAAACCGAAACAGACTTGTTATGCGCACGAAGCCTACTGTGGGACCTGTTAGGAAGAGGCTGTCTTCACCCTCTTTCTCTCACCTAAACTCTCTGAACTTGTTTGCCTCCGACTCCTCTGGAATGCACCCCCTCCCTTCTGGGAATCCAGACTACATTCCATCGCATCAGATTAAATTCACAACGGCCTGAGATGTTATTGCCGTCCTTTTTTTTTTTTTTTTTAGCCTTTCCAGTTACGGAGAAGGGGGTTGATGGAGCTTTTTTTTGTCTCTTTGATAGGAGACTGCAGAACAAGAGGAGTCCAGGAGGAAGGAGGAAGAGGACTTGGAGAAACAGAAGAAGCTGTTCGAAGGGCTGCAGTTCTTTCTCAACAGGGAAGTGCCTCGCGAACCCTTAGCTTTTGTCATCAGGTGTGTAAGCCTTTGCCTTCATTTCATCAGCTCTCTCCTTGAAACTGGGCAAGGGTTGGACCAGTGCTGGATTGCTCTACACCCCTTTTGAGTGATGGGTCATGTTTAGGTCTTCGTTGAGAGATTGTCCTGCAAGAATATCCACCAAGAGGTAACTGGACTTCCTCGTTCTTCTTTGAAGACATTTCGCTTCTCATCCAAGAAGCTTCCTCAGCTCTGAGTTAGTTGTGCCTTCTTTATCAATTCTGTGACCTGTTCCAATACTTCTGTTGGTGTTGAGCTGAAGAGACTTCTTGGGTGAGAAGTGAAACGCCTTCAGAGAGAAAAAACCAGAAAAGTCCAGTTGCCTCTTGGAAAAAAAAAACATACCACCTTTGGGATAACCATGATCTGGGTGACTGAGAATCTCCATAGACTTCCCCCTCTGGCTACCTCAAGGTAGAATATTCCTCGAAATTTTGCCTGTCGACTCGCTTAACCATACAGCTTGGAAGGAGCATCTCATGGCTTTTCTCTTGGGATGTCCATGGAGGCTGTCAACCATCCCAGGTCATTATTGTCCCCCAAGGTGCTTTTTCTAAAAGTACAAATATTCTCTTTGAAATTGTAAGCTAATGTGCATTTGTGTCAGGATTCCGGCAGTTACCCCAATTAAATCATGAGTCTGGAGCCAAACTTCCAAAACTTCAAAAGGATTTATTGGGGAGTTAACATGCCGGCACTGCCTGGGTGTAGCCAACTCTGAGACCCATAATTATAAGGGCCTTGGTGGTGCAGGCTGTTAAACGCCTAGCACTTAGTTCCAGCTGCCTGTAATTATTGCAGGCTCGAATCCCACCAGGCTCAAGGTTGACTCAGCCTTCCATCCTCTCGGGGTAGGTAAACTGAGGACCCAAGATTGTTGGGGGCAATAAGCTGACTTTGTAAAAGTGCCGCTTAGTAATAAGCAGGCATATACAATGGAAGGAAGGCTATTGCTGAGCGCATTGGGTTGTATCCCAAAAATTGTAAGCCGCCCTGAGTCTCTGGAGAAGGGCGGGATATAAATATGAATTTTTTTAAAAAATTAATAATTCATGGTCACCCTTGACCCTGGTTTTCCCCCCCACCCCCTGGGTGTGCAATAAATCATATTCTCCAATGGGACACATCCATAGTCCAGAGTCATCAATCATGTTCTCCAGTTAGAATTGTGCCCGGCAGAAACTTCAGTCACCTAGTTACTATCTTTGAAAACATTTATGGAATGCACTTTCGGTTTGCAAGCTGCCGCACTGCTCCCGCCTCCCTTTCTGTTGGCAACTCTAAAAAGACCATAGAAATACTTTATGAGTTGACCATTTGAATGTAGAACCTGTCACTAGAGTTGGCTGAACCCCACCTCTCCTTCATCAGGTGCTTTGGGGGCAAAGTGTCGTGGGACACGTCTGTCTGCATTGGCGCGACCTACAATGTTACGGATCCACGCATCACCCACCAGATAGTTGACCGTCCAAATATAGAGAAGCAAGTGGTTGGAAGGTGAGAGTTGCTCTTTGGTAGTCAGAAAACGGACATCAAATTTTAAGGGGCCGTGCTGTGAATGCCACAAAAGTCCGAACAAATTCATTCCCATCTTGTTCATCTTCGTCAGATCTTGGCTAATAGGAAGACCTGGTGGCTCACGAATGGAGCTTGTAAAATCGTCCTCACCTTACAGCAATTCATTTAGTGACCATTCGAAGTGAGAGTGGCACCGAAAAAAGTGACTTACGACTCTTTTTCTTACATTATGATCATTGCAGCACACACACACCCCCGATCAAAATTCAGGCACTTGGCAACTGACTCGTATTTACGACGGTTGCAGTGCCTCGGGGGTCATGGGATCCCCTTTGGCAGGGGAAACCAGATCCACTTAACAACTGTGTAACTCACTTAACAACTGCAGGGTTTCACTTAGCAACTGTGGCCAGAAAGGTCGTAAAATGGGGCAAACCTCACTTCACAGTGGTCTTGACCACAGAAATGTTGGGTTCAGTTGTGCTCCTAAGCAATAGCACTTAGGCTTATATAGCGCTTCACAGTGCTTTGCAGACCTCTCTAAGCCGGCCGTCAGCAGAAATAGCCTGCAGTACTACGCACTCACCACTGCGCCACCACAATGTACAGTTGTACAACTGACATTCTAATGTTCCCACTTCTCATTGGCTTTCCTTTCTCTCCAGACATTACCTGCAGCCTCAATGGGTCTTCGACTCGGTCAATGCCAAGATGCGCCTTCCAGTGGCTGATTACTTTCCGGGCGTAATGCTGCCTCCCCATCTCTCCCCATTTGTCTCTGAGAAAGAAGGCGATTACATGCCCCCAGAGAAGCTGAAACTGTTGGCCTTGCAAAGGGGTGAAGAACCAGGTATCCAGCAGGTCCTGGGTTTCTGGCAAGTCTGTGGCAGTCGGTGGGAGGGCTGAGAATGCCTTTTTGGGGTTCTCGGCAACTTCAACACGGTTTGGGTCTTTTCAGCAGCAAAAGGTAGTGAAGAGGACGAGGAAGAGGAGAGTGGCGGAGAGGATGAAGGTGCAACTGAAGGCTCTGAGGAAGAGGACGAGGAGGAAGAGGATTCTGACAAGGAAGATGAAGGGAAACTACGCAAGATGGAAGCACAGCGATCTCAGAACAAGGTATCCTAAAATATGCTAATTATGAAGTCAGAAAGTGGTAGGACGTTGATTGAATCCAGTCATAGTAAAAAAAGGTTACAGGTTTTCCGTGCCGTTGTAACTTTGAAGGAACTGCTGTGATTTGAGAACCAGCTGTGTTTTGCAACTCTTTATGAAATCTGCTTACTGTATGAGAACTGATGTCAATCTCAAGGGTGATCCAGCAAAAAATATGTGTGTGTGTGTGTGTGTGTTTGTTTTAAAGCAGAGTAGTGTGGTGGCCTAGAGATGGAGCACTGTGAGTTCAATCCTAGCCAGAGGCAGATATTTCTCTCTCTGGGCACACTGAGAATATACCTGCTGGACAAAACCCCGCATTGGTGACAGGAAGGGCATCCGGCCAGTGAACACTCTGCTAGCTCCATTCTGTTGCCCAGACTCCACCCAGCAAGGGATTATGAGGTCATTAAAAGGAGATGATGATGTAATATGGAAAGCAAGCAAGCCTTGTAGCCTTGGCTTAGGAAAGTTTTTTCCTGAATGTTTTGTTCTCCGATTTTAACTGGAACTTATCTCTTGAGTGCACCGTTTCCTCTTGTCTCAGAATCTCCCAGTGAAGGTGACACCTGGCCAGGTTGTGAAGGAGGATAAGGAGCGGCTGATGCAGGAGCAGCAGAATGAGGAAAAACGTTTGGCCATCATGATGATGAAGAAGCGAGAGAAATACCTCTACCAAAAAATAATGTTTGGGAAGAAGCGCAAAATTAGAGAGGTATCCTTTATTTATTTTTTGCTCTGCTCGGTTTCTTGGGAACTGCGAGAATTACAAACGAAGGTGGATATACTTGGGATAATAAATAAAATAAATAATGTTGCGGGATCCACTCTGGGTTGAGGCTTAATCTTCCGCGCTTTTCGGACACGTGCTGGAGCCCATCTTCAAGGAACTTCTCTGTGAGAAGTAAACCTGGCTTTTTTCTTCTTCTTCTTTCTCAGGCAAACAAATTGGCAGAGAAACGAAAAAGTCACGATGCGGCAGTAAAATCAGAAAAGAAGAAAAGCAAGAAGGCACGACGGGAATAGAAGAGCCCGTCTCGTTTTGGGCTAACATTTCATAACGCAGCCCCGGAAAGTGGACCTGGGACCTAAAGCCAGGTCTTTCAGGTGGAGATGGACAACATTGGAATTCCTGGTTCTTCGGGGTTTTGCCTGCATGCCCTCTTGAAAGCAGAATTAATCAGGAATGGGTCTATAGTACCCTGATTGCTTTAGGGAACCTCATTCTGTTGAAAAGACGTGTAAGTTCTTGGTTCCATTCAGTTTCTCTCTTTTATCAAACCCAGTGAGACAGATCTTCAGCCTTGGATGGAGAAATGTCATTTTTGAGGAGAGAAAATAATCCTTCTTTGCCAAGGATGCATAAAATAGCAAGCACGTGAACAAGGTTCCTATCTGAAATCAGAAAAATCAGTTCGCTGAGCTGCTTTCTGAGCGCAGGATTATTTTTCTCTTCTCCCCCATTAGTTTTGGCACAGGATAAACATTTTTGAAGTTCTTGCCTGACCCATTTAAGTGCCATTTAAGTGCTTGCTATGTGTGCAAATAAAATCTGGGATTGAGATAGTTTAACTGTACCTCAGTTGTAGGGTGACTTCTAGCCAGCAAAACTTGTTCAGTTCGCAGCCATTCAGTCTTGGAAAAAGTTACACCCAAATACACAAAGATGTTAACCTGTTCAATTGGTTCACCATCTAATTGCCACTTACGTCTCTGATGGTTTCTTCCAAACATCATTATTGGCAATATGAACTAAATCTTCTTAATAGCCTACGTAATCCTACTTGTGACTATGATAATATCATATCATCAGCATAAAGCACGCTGTGTTACAGTAAGTATTTAGGATCATCAGCATGTGTACCATGGCATCCTTCATTAACCCTGGCAGGTCATTGATGTATAAATTAAATGATAATGGGGCCAGGCTACACCCTTGCCTTACCCCTTTATTTGTGTGAACCCTGTTAGTCACATTAACCCCATACCGCACCCAGGACACCCAGATTCCTCGCCCTATCCACGCGGGGCAACACCTCTCCCCCCATGACCACAGATGGTACATCCAATGAAGACCGAGATGCCAGTAAGAACAGCCACTCAAGTCTTGGCCGGATTGAGCCGGAGCCTGTTACTCCCCATCCAGACCTGCACCGCCTCCAGGCACCGGGACGTCACAGAGAGAGTAGATCTATCAATGAGTTCACAGTGGAGCAGCTGACTCAGGGACAGCTAACAGCTTTTCTATTACTCCAACACCCTCTATTTACTCTCTTGTCATAAATTTGCAAAGTAACCTGGTTGGTTTGCAGACTGTATGTTGGTCATCTCTTAGGCCTTTACCTGATGGTTTTCTCTATATGTGTTCAAATTTTTGGGAGGAGAACAAGGTCCTTCGCTAGTTTCATTTTCTGAGTTAGCCATCCCATGTCTATCCATGGTCATCCTCCCAAGTCCTTCTACAGTATTTGGGTGGCTCCTGGCAAACTTTGCAAAAGGTTCTTTCAGGCAGTCGACCTTATTTATGACAACTGACAAAAGATCATATATTGCGTTTACAGTTTGAGCTGTAAGCAAACATTGTCTGGAGGGGAAGCCTGTCACATTTCCCCCCTTTAAATTTGTTATATCTCCCTCCTGAGCAAAGAGAGCTGCTGCTGGGCTCCAAGGATGGGGGCCACTCTCGGAAAGGGAGGAGGATCGTTCTACGCGCTGTTTGCCTCCCAATTCGGTTTGTAAGTCCCGTTCCAATGAGTCACATAAATTAAATTTATCTGATAAAATGCCTGCGAATGAGTTACTTACTGGAACAGACTGTCTGTTTGCAGTATAATCTTCCATATAATCAAAGGTTTGGATAAACTCTCTGCTGCGGAGTGCTGTCTCTTCTTTTCCCCATTCAGGTTTGTTAAAACAGGTTTTTCAATTCCTTATAGACCTTTTGGAATTTTGGGTGTTAGATTCTTAGTGATCTGAATTAAAATCAATCTGCTGGTTGTTTAAAAGCATTTAAAAAGGCAGAACTCCTTGTGGAATTAAAAAATGGAACTTAAAACTTTTTTAAAAAAATGAAAGAACTGCAAGAGAGAGGAGGAGCAGTCAGCAACCTTCCACACCCTCCCAGAAAGCCTGACTACCATGGATGAAAAAGAGAGAAAACTACTCCAGCCTGCAAGCTTGTCATTTCTCAGGGGCCAGTGCAGCAATATGTGGGCATAAGGTGAACTCTTTAATTACCTGCAGTGCTGCATACTGGGGCAATTGAAGCATCTGCGTGGTTTTCAGGAGCAATTTTGTGCAGAACACTGCAATCCAGCAGGAAGTGGCCAAGGAATGCATCTACTTGTCTAAGCCCTGCCTACCTTGCAGGGCTGGTGTTAAGAGGTAAAATTAGGACTAACTTTTATACGTGTCACCTTGAATTGTAGAAAAACGACGGGAAACAAACGGAAGATACCAATAAAATACAGCTTCAAGGCAACGGGTTTCATTTAAATTATTTGAATGGGATTAATTCCCATGCAGTTATTAATTTAGTTCTTTTGCATTAAGCATATGATCTGACAATTTGGAGGGCTGATGCCATAGGTCGGGGGGGGGGGTTTGCATACAACCCAGGCTGTATATCCCTGCCATAAACCAGCGAAGAAAAGCATGATGCTCGGCATAAACATCCAAACAAGCCCAAACATACCATGTCCACCCCCCACATCGGATTGCTGCCAAATCTCCATTTCTCTCTCCATCAACTCATCCCTCTCTTCCTGCCTGAAATAATACCAAGTATAAGAATTCTGCTTGGGAAGACACACATTCACAAGAATAAAGAGGTACAGCCACTCTTCCTTGTTTCTTTCCTAATTTTTACCCTTTGCATCCATTTTGGCTTTATTGTGCCCTCGTGTCTTGGTTTTCAATGCTGCCGGGCTCAAAAGCACATTAGAAGCCTAGCCCTTCATTTTTGAATTCTATTTAAACCAAGTTTTAAACCACAAGAGCCAAGTGCACAACAAAACACGGTCCCCTGCAACCCACGACCATAAAATCCAAAATAAAGGCATCAACCCAAGCCAGGCAGCCATTACAACAGGACCATCATCCAAAGAGCAAATTAAAATAACCATGAAGCTACCAAGGCACTAAACCATGGTTTGCTTAGCCGTCATTTAGGGAGCAGACCCCAGTTAGCTCAGCTCAACCCCAGAGGATGGAGTCCCAGCCAAAACTGAAGTGACTCCATTTTGGGCTTTGCCCCAGCCCACCGAGAGCCATTGGGGTGCCCCATTGGATCCTGAGCGCCCAATCGCCCACGGGTGGGCAGGGATGCCATGGGGCCAATGGGGAGATGGCTCCTACAGGCACAAATTGGGAGGGATGTGCGGCCTAGCCGTGGCAAGCAGCTGCTTCTTCCAGCCCCAGGCATGCCAGGCCTGGGCCGCATCCGATGGGCTGGTTTGGGGGCTGCCCCCTTGAGACCTGCCCCCAGAGGCAGGCCACCCACCCACCCAGGCTCCCCCTTAGGCCTTGGCTGGCTGCGGCTACTTGGCCTCCATCTTGGTAGTGGTCATTCAGGGCAAAAGGTCAAACTGCCCGTCCAGGGTTCCAGCCTCTCTGCTGGACCCAGCACAGCAGGCCAATGGAGGACAGTCTGAGGTGGCTGGATTTTGGCTTGCTTTCTTGTTTCTTTGCTCCAGGTCCTTCCAACAGACCACAGTTCGCCATCCTGGCTAGGCCGCCATGAGGCTGTTCCTCACAGGCCTTTCCAACAGACCACGGTTCGCCATCTTGGCTAGGCCGCCATGGGGCTAGGCCCAGCTGCACAAGGGTCTCCTGTGGCGGTCTCCCCAGTCGAGCGTGTGGTGTCATGTGTGAACCCAGCCAATCGTGGCTTATGGGATCAATCTGGGCCAAACAAGGGCTTCATGAAATATGGGAAGAGAACACCTGGGCTCTGCTGGGCCTTTGGCTTAAAGAAATCTGATTTTTAGCAAAATGGCAGCCATGGAGAATTCCTCAGAACAAGTGTGGGCCTTAATGTCTTGGATGAAAGACAGTTACTATGTTCATCTATATCAAAATGAGGGGTTAGTGCTCTCCCATGGAGCCAAGAAGGCATGGCAGGTCAAAAAAGTCAAAATGGCTGCAAGTGAGGATTCAACAGGGGTTTGGCTGCCATCTTGCCTTTCCCCCCCCCAATGTGCCGCAAAATAAGATCCTTGTAGTACTATAAATACTTTTTATCTATTTGATGGAGTAGATATATGAAATGATACCATATTGGTAGTTTGCTGTTGAGTTCCTTACCCTGTTAAAACGATAATATGGTTTGTTTGGTCCTATTGTTGTAAACCATGGCTTGTGGCTTAATGTGAACCCCAATAATTTGGTTCCCTTGACAAACTATGATTGATATCGCTAGGTTTAATGTGTGCCGTTAACATAGCATCTTTTTTGTTTTATAGTTTTTAAAATTATTTGGCCTTTATTTAATAAAATTGACATCAATTTTTTTTGAAACAATAAAGAAAAACAAACAATACAAAAACAAAAATTACCTAGCTCTAGATACAAATAGATTTATATATCTGTATACCTATATCTATAAATCATATATATACATCTAGATAATTTTTGTTTATATATAAATATTTTAGAGTTACTGTAGCCTACTGAACAACATATTACATATTAAAATTATAAAAGCATCATCAGAAACCGAGTATTAAAAATGGTTTCAACTCATCAGTTATGAACCTACTTCTGTTTTAAAAACTGTGCTATAAATATATTAGGACAACTTTTCTCAACCTTGCCAAATTTAAGACGTGGACTTCAACTCCCAGAATTCCCCTATGCTGACTATCCATGTGTCTTAAACTTGCCAAGGTTGAAAAATACTGTGTTTAGAATATTTAAGCATTTAAGAAGCAGTCAATGTACAAGATCACAATACATAGAAGTTTGAATTACCTAGTGAAAACCTGATTCCAAGTCTAAAGGCCACTTCTTTAAAAAATAATTTATATAGAGAAAATAGCATGGATAAATATGAGCATGCTTCTGAAGTCTAAATTTACATTTAGATTTTTTCCCCATATGAAGTGGGATTGTCTTCTTCAAGATAGCAGTCTACACCCACTTGGGACGGACTTGGTTGACTGCGAAATTCAGTGTCTGCACGCACAATCGTGAATGGTTGCTGTTAGAAGATTAACCACAGATAAATTTGGGTTTAACTGGTAAGCAGCCTACTTCAGCATGTATATCATGCTTCTTCGATAACCTGAATGGTTTCAAAATGTTTTCTTTTAGGAATCAACTTAACAGTGAAAATGATTGCGATGCCATACTTTTCAACTGTCGTCTAGGCCAGAAAAGAAACAGGAATATTCTCGTAGCAATCCCTCAACAGTGTAATTTGATTTGGAACTAATTATTGGCAAAAAGAAAAAAAAAGAATTGCACCCAGCGTCTAATGTAGACTGGAATCTATCTGGACTGCATAAGTCTTTCAGCTCTAACAGAATCTTTCTCATTTCTGTTTTGCAGCTTTCAAGAGAAGAGGAGAGTCCAATCCCATGATTCCAAAAGCACTTTCCAGGTAAATGCTTTGATGACTGCTTTTACCCCTGATTTTTCCAAGGGTCTCTTCTTCATGAAAAGGAGATGACATCTTGGTGGCAAGAAATACATGTTTTACAGAGTAAGTTGTGAGCAAGCCATGAATTCTTGAACAGCTACAAAGCCAGAGGTGGTACTCAGCAGGTTCTGACCACTTCTGGAGAACTGGTAGCGGAAATTTTGAGTAGTTCGGAGAACCAGTAGCGGAAATTTTGAGTAGTACGGAATACCACCTCTGACTGGCCCCACCCCCATCTATTCTCTGCCTCCCGAGTCCCAGCTGATCGGCTGGGTCTCTTATTATTATTATTATTATATTTATTTATTTATTTATTTATTTATTTAATTTATTTATTTAGACTTGTATGCCGCCCTTCTCCCTAAGGACTCAGGGCAGCGAACAAATAAAAAGGAATACATTTACAATAAAAAATATTAAACAAATACAAGTCTATAAATTACTAAAAAAGCATTAAAAACAATTCGCGGCCCCTGACCTCTGGAATCAACTGCCTTTGGAGCTCCGCCTGGCCCCTGATCTCCGCACCTTCCGCCGTGAATTAAAGACCTGGTTATTCGACCAACCCGGGCTGTGACCCCTCCCTGGGGGAGGGACGGTTTTAATGTTTATTATCATTATGTTTTAATATTTGGGCTTGTTATTGGTTTAATGATTTTTTAAATATTTATTGTTCTGTGTTTTTAGTTGTGAGCAGAGTCTTCGGAGATGGGGCGGCATACAAGTTCAAATATAAATAAATAAATAAATAAAATTACAATAGTGACAATACAATTAAAACAACCCACCCCCGGGTCAATCCAGGCCGGCCTGCTGAAACAGCCAAGTCTTCAGGTCTCGATGAAAGGAGCGGAGATCAGGGGCCAAACGCAGATCCGCGGGGAGCTGATTCCATAGGGCGGGCGCTCCCACAGAAAAGGCCCTAGCCCTGGGGACCGCCAGCCGACAATGCCTAACCGACGGTATTCCCAGGAGGCCTCTCCTGTGGGAGCGTATGGGGCGATCGGAATGTGGTGCTGGCAGGAGGCGTTCCTGCAAGTACCCTGGACCCAAGCCATTTAGGGCTTTATAAGTTGTTACTAACACCTTGAAGGAAACCCGAAGGCAACCGCAACCAATGCAAGTTGCGGGAGGGGTGTAACATGGGAGTATCGGGATGCCCCATCACAGCCAGCATTCTGCACCAGCTGCAACCTCCGGGTAATCCGCAAGGGTAGCCCCATGTAGAGAGCATTGCAGTAGTCGATTCTGGAAGTGACGAGGGCATAAGTGACCGTTCGAAGGGCATCTCGGTTCAGGTAAGGGCGGAGCTGGCGAACCAGCCGAACCTGGGCAAAGCCCCCTGGCCACAGCCCCCACTTGCTCCTCCAGATTGAGCTGTGCATCCAGGAGGACGCCCAGATTCCTCGCCCTATCCACGGGGGGGTAACACCTCCCCCGCCATGACCAAAGATGGCACTTCCACTGAACACCGAGATGCCGGTAAGAACAGCCACTCGGTCTTGGCTGGATTGAGCCGGAGCCTGTTGCTCCCCATCCAGGCCTGCACCGCCTCCAGGCACCGGGACATCACCGAGAGACCATCACTGATCTGGTCTGGGGTGGAGATAGAAAGCTGGGTATCATCTGCGTATTGATGATACCTTTCCCCAAAACCACGGATTTTGGGGGATTTTGCAGTACATCCTTCCCCTGCCACGCCCACCAAGCCACGCCCACCAAGCCACACCCACAGAGCCAGTAGTACCATTTTTTGAAATCCACCACTGCAACAAAGCCACAATCTGCCCGTTAGACAAACACTTCCTATAGATGAAACTTTTGTGGTCAATCTCATTAGCATTTGGGTGGAATACTGCAGATGTTAGTTACTGTTAGATTCCAGCAGTAGTTCTATCAAGGAAAAGCATAGGCCAAGTGATGAAATCGGAGCGGCTCTGGTTGAAACTAATTCATGGTGACAGAGGTAAAGAGGTGTAGAGGTAGAAAGAGAGACAGACAGGGAAAGAGACAGAGAGAGAGAGAGAGAGAGACAAAGAGAGAGAGAGGAAGAGAGAGACTGACAGAGAAAGAGACAGAGTGACAAAGAGACAGAGAGAGAGAGACTTTGAACAGTCACTAAATGAACTGTTGTAAGTGGAGGACTACCTGTAGTGTAAGACTGGGCTGGGAGCGGGTGTCTGCTGGCTTTTGCCATTCCTAGCTAGAAAAAGAGGGAAAGAAAATACTAGCGATGCCAGGAACAATGTCTTGGTTGATGCCGATCCTGCAACAAGATACAAGCGGTCGCTTTGTCGCTTGGAAGGCTGGTGAATGTCTCCTCTGTGCCCCAGAAAGTGGGAGGGGAGTCAGCCTGGGTAGCAGTACAGTAGCCGGAGTTGAACTGCCGAACATTTTTTCTGTGGAAGGGATGGGGGAGGGCCCTGTAAAATCCACGAGGGAAAGAGCTAGCCCTAAGTGGGAGAAATCGGGTCCAAAGATTAGAAAAGGCTTCCTGGAGCGCTGGGACGGATCTCCCTGAGGAGAGGCTGCTCCATGTTGGAGAAGTGTCACCTCGGTTTTCTTGGCAAGCTCCCCTTCGACACACACGCAAAGAAGAAGGCATGCAAGAAAGTGCTTAAGAGAGAGGAAAGGTAAGATGCAAACCCCCCCTTACAGCAGGGGATGGAAAACCAGACAGGAAAGAAAAACTCCACAGCGGGGTGATCTTTAACGTAACAGCGAGATGATCTCCAGCAGAAGAAAAGGTATGTTTGCGTACATTGACATGTGTGCCAGTTGATAAGGAAAATATATTGGCGCCTGGGGGTGGGTTGTTTTTTTTTTTTTGGACCTATCTACTTCTTCCAGGATTGCTTGAAGAGATGTAAAAAGCAAGAACTGGTTCCAACTGGCTCCACTTATCCCAAGGGCTTTAAATTAAAACTGGAAGGGGAGGGAGTTGTCGTTCCACACTTGGAAAACTGCGCCCAAGTTCTGGTCACCGTTACACAAAGAAAGAGATCCCCAGACACTTAGAAAGAGTGCAGAGAAGATCCACCAAGATGAAAAGGGATCTGCAGGATGCACCGTACAATGAACAGTTGAGGGAGCTAGGTAAGTCTCTTAGTCTCATGAAGGAAAGGACTAGGGGTGTTATGATAACAGTCTTTCGAGGAGAACCTCTTCTACAAAGCTCCTGAGGGCAGGAGTAGTACTAATGGATGGATGGAAACTTGGTGTCATGCCCCCGGTGGAGACTGACTCCGAGGAAGAGGAGGAACAGCCAACAGGGAGTGGGAGTGTGGCTCCAGAGGTGGTGGAGGAGGCTGGGGAAGGGCAGAGGCCGGCTGAGCAATCAGAGGAGGATCCAGGACCATCTTCTATCCATCCCAAGGCACGCAGGGAGGAGAGGATCAGGGAAAAGCATGGTCTACTTGGGAGGAGAGGGCTATGATCCTCCTCGTGGGTTGCAGCTGGGAGCTATGCATAAGCAGCTGCATAGTCACAGACCTTGAGGCCAATCTTGTGCTTTCATCCAATGAAGTTTATCTTTGTTGGCGTTCTGCCCATTGACTCTCCCCGGGTATCTGTCTGGAATGCGGAATAGCTATCTTGGCTTGCCTTCGAACTCCTGTCAGGGTGGTTTGTTTTTGGCTTTGTTATTGGCTCTTTGTGAACTGTGTTTCTTGCCTTTGAGTTGTTATTTTGAACCTAGTTTACTCCTCCACTGTGAACAATTAAACAGTGAAGCCAAGTTGAAGGCAGTAAAGGACTTTTTGTTATGGTTTGTATTTTGTTATATTTCTGATATACTCTGGGTCATCACATTTTGGCCTCAACTACCCCTTCAACTTATTTTTGCTGTTTGTGGGGTGACCATGGATCATCTCAGAGCTGACAATGCCCAGTTAAGCCAGCAAGTGGCTCTTTTGACTGCACAGGTGGCACAAATGCAAGCTGCCCAGCCACGCCGCAAATGCCTAGTGGCAGTGCCAGATAAATTTTATGGTTCGCTGGTGCAATTTCCAGCATTTTTTGGGCAGTGCCAGCTTTACATGAGCCGGCCTGAGGACTTTCCCACTGGCCGGGATAAGGTGGGTTTTTGTTTAGTTTGTTGTCACGCTCTGCAGCACGTTGGGTGACGCCTCTGTTGACCCAGCCTAACCAGGGGTTGGACAATTACGCCGAGTTTTGCCGTCAGTTTCAGGCCATGTTTGAGGACCCTGTTTGAAGCCAAAGAGCAAACAGACGTTTGAGAGAATTGAAGTACGGGTGTGGCTCACTCATGGATTATATTGCTAGTTTTCGGGTGGTTGCCCAGAATGTACAATGGAATGAGGCAGCACTATTGGACCAGTTCCAGGAGGGTTTGTCATCGGAGCTTCTGGATGAGTTGGCGCGCACTGAAAGCCCTCGCACCCTTCAGGAGCTCATGCATCTGTGTCTTCGTATCGATGCTAGGCTTCAGCAGCAATGGATGCGACAACGGAGGGAATCCGTATCTGTTTCCAGCAGGATGGCGCGCTTGGTGGAGGTGCCTTTGGAGGAGCCCATGCAGTTGGGGTTTGTCCACCCTCGCCTGTCTCAAGCAGAAAAGGGTAGACGTCATTGTGATGGTTTATGCCTCTATTGTGGCAATCAAGGCCATTTTGCGGTCAAGTGTCCTGTTAAGACATCCACAGTAAGTGATTCCAGCGGTGGCGGGAAACGAGCATCGCTCGGCCTGCGGGGGTCTGTAGGTCAGGGTGCAAAGTCCTTAGACCCGCCATCTTCACCAACCTTGCCATCTCCGCCACCTTTAACATCTTCAACATCTCCACCTCAGTCGTTATTGGTGAAGCATCTTGTGTTTCCAGCAAGTGTGTTCGTGCCTGGTGTGGGAGCGGTGGAGATCCAAGCCTTGGTCGACTCAGGGGCCACAGCCAATTTCATGGATGCTCATTTTGTTGAGCAGTGGTTCATTCCTCAGCAACAGGTGTCCCCGCCAGTAATGGTGGAGATGATTGATAGTCGACCCCTTCGTTTGGGACCTGTGGTTGCTTCAACCAAACCCCTTCTCATGCCTATTTGGCAGCATGTGGAGGAAGCTATGTTCTATGTTGCCACAGTGCCTCATTTTCCAGTGGTGCTGGGTTTGGAGTGGTTACGGGCCCATGATCCACAGATTATTTGGTTGTCTGGAGTTATGCAGTTCCTTGATAGGAAGTGTGCCATCCATTGCTTGCACTCCTGTGCAGGGAGTGTGGCTATGCCCGTGGACCTGGATCTACCTGCAGAGTTGGTGGTCTTTGCCGATGTGTTTGGGGAGAAGGAGGCAGATCAGTTGCCTCCACATAGGGAGTATGACTGTCCAATCGACTTGTTGCCCGATGCGAAATTGCCGGTAGGTCGGATATATTCCCTGTTGGAACTGGAGTTGGCCGTGTTGCAGGATTTTATTGACAAGAACCACCGGAAACGGTTTATCTGGCCTTCTACCTCCCCATTGGCTGCACCGGTGCTTTTTGTAAAAAAGAAATCGGAAGAGCTACGTTTGTGTCGTGATTACCGCAAATTGAATGCAATCACAGTGAGGAATCGGTACCCGCTTCCCCTCATCCCTGAACTGATTGAGCGGCTTCGTCAAGCTAAGATCTTCATGAAGTTGGACTTGCATGGGGCCTACAACCTGGTTCGCATTCGTGCAGGGGATGAGTGGAAGACAGCTTTCCGGACGAGGTATGGTCATTTTGAATATACCATGATGCCTTTTGGATTAACCAGTGCCCCAGCTGTGTTCATGCATTTCATGCACGATGTTTTCCGTGATTTGTTGGATCAATTTGGGGTCATTTATCTAGATGACATTTTGATTTACTTGGACTCCCTGCAGGAACACTGGCAACATGTGCGGCTGGTGTTGCAACGTTTGCGTGAGTATCACCTGTTTGCTAAGCGTGAGAAGTGTCACTTTGCACAAACCACGATTGACTTCTTGGGTCATCGTATTCCACCTGCCGGGGTGGAAATGGACCTGGAAAAAATCGAGTCGTTACAGGCGTGGTGGGAACCTCCACAGCGGGTTAAGGATGTGCAACGACTGTTGGGGTCCGCGAACTACTACCGCACATTTATTCCCCGCTTTGCTGCCTTGACTGCTCCCCTTTCTAATCTGCTCAAGAAGGGGCAGGAATTCCATTGGAGTGCTGCGGAGCAGGCAGCTTTCGAGGGGTTGAAGGTCGCCTTTGCTTCCGAGCCTATCCTCAAACACCCTGATCCAGGCCAACCGTTTGTGGTGGAAACAGATGCCTCCAATGTGGCAGTTGGTGTGGTGCTCCTCCAGGCCTATGCTCCTGCAGGCACCTTGTTTCTGTGCACTTATTATTCCTGGAAGTTGTCGACTCCAGAACGCAACTATGCAATTTGGGACAAGGAGCTATTGGCGATTAAGGTTGATTTTGAGACATGGCGACACCACCTGGAGGAGGCTCGTCACCAAATCGAGGTTCGGACGGACCATCGCAATTTGGAACACCTACGTACAGCTCGGACATTGAACCAGCATCAGGTGAGATGGTCCTTATTCTTTGCTCGATTTGATTTCCGGGTGACCTATGTTCCGAGGGGAAGGAATGAATGTGCCAATGCCCTATCTCGGAAGCCCGAGTATACCCAAAGGGAGAATAAACTCTTGCCCCGAACGGTGATTCCGTTGGAGCGGTTTGCAGGGACCTCCGAGTGAGAATTCAGGAGGCGCAGCAGCAGGACCCATTTGTGGCAGCTCGACGTCAAGAATTGGATGAGAATGGGAGACAAGAGACTCCTTGGGCGTTTATTGGGGACCTGTTGCAGTTCCGTGATCGCATTTACATGCCTGGAGGTCCACTTCATGGCCTTATCCTACGTCAATGTCATGATAGTCCGGCGGCGGGACACTTTGGGGTGTTCAAAACACTGCACCTCATCTCAAGGAAATTTTGGTGGCCGAGACTTAAACATGATGTGTCAGGATATGTGGCGTCCTGTGGGATCTGTCGACAAGCCATGTATGCTCCTGGTGCGCCCCCTGGTCTCTTGCAGCCCTTGCCCACGCCAGAACGACCTTGGGGGGCAGTTTCATTGGACTTCATCACTGAGTTGCCACCATCGAAGGGTGCTATAACCATTTTGGTGGTGGTGGATACGTTGACTAAAATGGCCCACTTTATTCTGTGTTCGGGTCTTCCTAACGGCCCAGTTGTTTATCTCCCATGTATTCCGGTTGCATGGGTTACCAAAACGAATAGTATCAGATTGGGGGTGCAATTTACGGCACGCTTCCGGCAGACCCTACTCACGAAACTGCAGGTTCAGGCATGTCTGTCGTCCACTCATCACCCCAAAACTGATGGGGGGGACACAGAGAGTGACCAACCTTTTTATCATCAACATTTATATTGTAATCAGACTGCTTACATCAACAATTTCCCACACAAAAATTTCATTTCATTCTTTCATTCTTTCTCCAAGCAAATCAATCATTACTTACAATTCTTTTCTGAGAGTTTTTTTTCACAAGCCAATGAGCTCCATTTTTTTTTAATACTGTTGTTAGAGGGTCTCATCCTCCAGGTTTGGAATTGATTACAAACAGACACATAGACCTGGGGAGGTTTTGTCCCTTTACATCTCCACTGTTTCTTTCTTTAGCAATGGGTTGTTGCCACTTCCCTTTTTCTTGAGTCAGGACTCCAAGAGCCATATTATTCTTTGAGTACATTATTTATTTAGACTTTATTTATTTAGACAAATTATACAAATTATACATATACAAATTGAAAGATTTCTCAAGATTGGGAAGTCGCATAACAGGAGCTTGAGCTAATGCCAGTTTTTAAAGTCTCAAAAACATGTTTTTTTGCTGACACGTCCAAACAAAGGGTTGGTTCCATTTCTCTCCCCTTTGTGGACTCATAAGAGTGCTAGCAGGACAAAATTTTTACAATAGCCTGCTGCTTAAAAAATTTCTGTCCGTTGGTTCTGCAATTTGGCACACAGCTTACTTTTTCTGATGTCCTATAGCTCTGTGGCATTGACTTATAGTATAACCTAAGTATTTAACTTGGGGTTTCACTAATTGGGCTTTCTTCCTTATTGCTTTAGTGAACTTCTGACTTTTACTTGAAGTTACACTTATTGTTAAGCACTAGATTTTTACTACCTGTCTCTGCCCTGTCTGTTCTCTTTCTAGTTTGGACCTCCCAGCAGTGCTGGCTTATTTTTAAAGATCCAAATTGCTCTCTATCTTAGAATCTCCCAGCGGATGCTGGCTTATTTTTAAAGATCAAGATCTATAGAGACCTTTCTTTGACACCTCGTTTGCATCTGGCCAGGGCTCTCATGAGCAAGTTTGAACTCCACTTTTCTTTTTAAAGACAACTTTTACTGTTTAACGTTGTCCCAATGGGCTCCATGGAGAACATGACCCTAATCTTACCAGTTCCAGATAGACACTCCTATGCCTGTTTCCAGATATAACACCAACCTTACCTATTTCCCAGTTCTTAAAGAGTTTTGCGGTTCTTTTTCTTTAGTCAAAAGCATTTTACTATCGTCTGCTGGGGGCTCAGGTGTTTCCCAATTTACGAAATACCAGGGTTTAAGATACAGTATTTCAATTTTTAAGGTAGGCCTCTTGATTAAGTATTGTTTGCCCAACCAACATTTGCTTGTTTCCCCCAGATGACCCCACCTGTATTGTGGTTCCTCAATCATGTATTTTGCCATTTTTCAATGCACAAATTTATCATTCTGTTCTTACTTAAATTTTTAGTCCAGGGGAGTAGGTTTTCCTCACCCCACTGGCTCAATAACTGCTCTAAAGGGTATTTTCACACCTTTACATGTTAGAGTCACCCCTAAGGGTTTGCTCTACCTCCTGCAGCAAGAAGGTTGGCTGCAACAACTACAAGAATTCCCCATTTTTGTCAAGATTCCCCAACTTGTGTAACTGCCACTCCTCTTTGTCTGTCCAGTTATTAACACATCACCAACATATTGGAGTGAATAGTTAGAATGCCTGCCTTTAAGAATTGGGTAATTTGGTCTTGAATTGCTTGTGCAATGGGGCAAAGGTAACTTATCTGTCGGAGACAAACAGGCACTGCCAGAGGCTTCACTTGAATGACTAGTGGTGCGTGGTGCACTGCATATCCTGGCGGATTATCTTCTGCCCATAATTGGTGCACATCAAACTTCTGCCAAGTATTGAGGACTCAAACCTCTTGGGCCACCATTGCTTGCCACATCTCATTTGGAGAATGCCTCATGACTAGTGCCATTTTGTCTTCCTCAAATGACAAAGTTGCCCCCATTTTGCATAACATGTCCCGGCCCAATAAGGGAATGGGACACTCGGGCATGTATAGGAATTGATGTTTAATGTCCCTTCCATTCAGGGAACATCTCAGGGGCTTTAGAAAAGGGTGGCAATTTACAGAGCCATCAACCCTTTGTACATTTATAACATCAGCAGAAAAGGGAGCCAACAACTTAGTAACTACAGATCTAGATGCCCCCTATCTTCATTTGGTCCAAGGGTTCAGGGGGGGCTGAAGAGGTTCCTTAAACCTAATCCCTTGATCTGTTCTTGGCATTTCCTTTTGTAATTCCTGCACTCCTGCCCTGGGAACTTGATTATTGCAATCATCAACATTGGGGGGGGGGCTGGTCTTTGCCTGCCTTGGGCCATTGGATGAAGATATACAGGGGCATATGGAGGAGGATTATCTTCTTCATAGGGTTCAGTTTTCAAGACAGGTTTGGTTTTACTCTGATCCTTCTTGACCTGAGATCTGGGATTTCCATAGTCTCTACTAAAACCCTTCTTAAAATTCCTCAGCATACACTGAAGAGGTGTCCAGGGGACACTTCCTTCACCACCCATTTCTAAGACACTGCCACTGACCTGTGATGCCGGATGTGTGATCAGGGCCCCTCTTCCACTCTCAAACGAGTGGGTCTACAATTCCCCAATACTTATACTTGCCTGCAGGCGTCTTTTTCCCAGCCGGCGTTATTTGGTAACTTATTTTTGATTCCATTCAGGTTCTTGGATCGGTTGGTTGTCCACCAGATACCCTTACGGTGCCGTCTGCCCCTTCCGGATAAATCATCCGTGCCGGCTGAAGGTTCAGCAAGACGGCCCCGGCTGGGCACAGGTCGGTCCATGCCATTCTCAGCGAAATATCGCTCTGAGTCCCGGCGGAGTCGCCATAAATGTTGCAGGAAATTACAAGACTCAGACCTTGGAATCCAAAAATAAGTTTTATTTGCACAAAGGTTCAGAGTATTTTAGCCAGAGCTACATCTGAATGGCTTCTTAGAGGTTTTACAGTTACTTTTATACATTCCAAAGGTTACAAACCACAGAAAAACAACTTGCCAATCATCCATTGGTTACTTTGAATTTCAACTATTGTATTTTTTATTCTGTGAGCTGCCCTGAGTCCTTAGGGAGAGAAGGCGGCATACAAGTCTAATAAATAATAATAATAATAATAATAATAACAACAACAACAACAACAACAACTACCCCTCTCCCCTGTTGCTGGGCGAAAGTAGCTGGATTTCACAAAATCTTTGCTAACCCAGCTTGCTTAAATCCTCTGACTTCTTGTACCCCTGTTTGTAGTTTTTGTTGCAAGCAAGACAATGTTTTCTGCTGACAAATATGGGTGAATGACTGATGGATGACCCTTTAATCTGGCATTTTTCATTAATACACACATTTCATTATTAAAAGATCGATCTTTTTATATCCTTCTTTATGTTCCGCCTTACAGCTACGTCCTACATAAAAGGAGCACTCAAAAACAACTAACAGCTCATAAATTCAACCAAAAAACAATCAACCCATCAGGGATGGTTGAAAATTAAACTCCCTAGGATTAAAAAGCAGGAGAGGCATTCTGAGTTTATTTCCATAGTTGGTTTAAAAACAACAACAACCCGAATATTGTTTAAATAGGGCCTTGGTGGTGCAGGCTGCTAAATGCCTAGCACTTAAGTTCCAGCTGCCTGTAATTATTGCAGGCTCGAATCCCACCAGGCTCAAGGTTGACTCAGCCTTCCATCCTCTTGGGGTAGGTAAATTGAGGACCCAAGATTGTTGGGGGCAATAAGCTGACTTTGTAAAAATGCCGCTTAGTAACAAGCAGGCATATACAATGGAAGGAAGGCTATTGCTGAGCGCATTGGGTTGTATCCCAAAAACTGTAAGCCGCCCTGAGCCTCCGGAGAAGGGCGGCATATAAATGTAATTAAAAATAAAATAAAATAAAGCCCACTAAAATTCGAGCTGTTTCTTTCAGGTGCTGTTCGGAGTTATTGCTCATTACCATGTGCCCTTTTGTGTGAAGTGGTGAGAGAAACTGTCATGCAGTAAACAACGTTAAAGAGCGAAACCTGGAAAACCCACCCTGAGACATCATGGGTGTGCAGGTGTTACTGCTTCCCTCTCTACCACTGGGGCATATTAATCATTAACCTGCAGGCCGAACGGAGAAGCAAGGTACAGGATGGGCAGAGAGAATGGGTGGAGCTCACATCCATAGCCCCCGACCATTAAAAGAGGTAAAAGAGTCCAATTGTTCTGGAATTGTACTCAAGGCCCCTCATTTATAGAAGAAGAAAAAAATACAACAAATATGATATTAAGGGACCCTTCAGCTTAAAAGAACTTTGTTCCCAAAGGTTCTGCTCAGCTTGGCAGAGTTTGGAAGCTGTCCGCTTGCATTCTCGTCACTTTTTTCAATGGTGTCGTAACTTCGAAACGTTCACTAAACAAATTGTTGTAAGTCGAGGGCTACCTGCGTATCCAAGGAGCCACATAAGATCTGATGGCCATGTCCCAGGGTGGTTGTGCCATGTGGTGAGCTCTGCTGACAGATAATCCTATTATGCCCTGGAGCAGGGGGGTCTTCAAACTTGACAGCTTTAAGACTTGTGGACTTCAACTCCCAGACTTCCTCCTCCAGTCATGTTAGCTCAGGAATTCTGGGAGTTGAAGTCCACAAGTCTTAAACTTGCCAAGTTTGAAGACCCTTGTGATAGATGATAGATCGATAGATACATAAATAGGTAGGTAGGTAGGTAGGTACAGAGAGAGAGAGATGATAGATAGATAGATAGATAGATAGATAGATAGATAGATAGATAGATGATAGACCAGGGGTCTTCAAACTTGAGACCTTTAAGACTTATGGACTTCAACTCCCAGAATTCCTCCTCCAGTCATGTTAGCTCAGGAATTCTGGGAGTTGAAGTCCACAAGTCTTAAACTTGCCAAGTTTGAAGACCCTTGCCTTGGAGGGTCATGTCTTAATCCCATCCCCCTGGAGCTGAAGGTTTTCTGTCTTGTAGGCAGGCTGGCCCAGTCCTGCTCAATGGGCACCAAAATATCTGCAGGCAGGAACTGCTCTGTGCCTTAAAATCAAGTATCTCCTTTTCTCATCCACCAGGAAAATACAATATCCCGCTTTTTAAATATTTCCGAGAATATTTCATTCTTCTAGGAGAGGGGTGGGGATGCCAACTTTCTACACTGCCAAAGACCCTGGAGGGGCTGTTTCAAAGCTCCAGGTGGACTCTTGTTGTAGCCTGCCAGCAGCCAGCAGAGCTGGAGGCATACTCAGACAGTGGGGAGGTTGGGGGGGAACATGGGCCAGTCCTGGAGTCTGCGGAAGGCACTGACGAGGGCTCTGCATCCAAGGCAGAGACGGGGCCAGGGCCATCGGACAGTTATCAGCTGCCTTCGGAGTTGGAGATCAGTGGGGAAGAAGAATAGCTAGAGCCTGTTCCCGATGTGCGCACGTGCAGAGCTGCTAGGAGAAGGGAACAGTTAAGGAACAAGGGTCAACTCAGGAATAAAGCCACAAGTGGATGGTGAATGGTCCCTCCCATAGGGAATAAAGAGGAGCGAAAGTGGGGTGGGGCTTGCTGGAGACAATTATTTCATTTAATTAGGGTGAAGATTTGTTCCTGACTCCTTGCCAAGTATTTTCTGGTACAGTGTGGCACTTGGAAGCTATCGGCCTGGCAGTTCTCCAAGCCTGATAAGGTCTGTGGTTGTAAATCACTCTTGAAGGACTATTTGCCGGGACTTTCCTGCATGTGAATGAGAAGAATTCACATTAGCCTAATAAAAAAGGGGTTTTTTGTCAGAACGAGGAGCCTGCTTCGTGATTTTGGGAAGCCTAATTCAGAAAAACTCTCTTTGGCCAGATCAAAAAGAGACTAGAAGCACCACTCTCTCCATTGAGATTCGTCTTTTCGTCGCCAGTTTGTATCAGGTTCCTCCCGAGTTCTATAGGGTCTCCTGCAGAAGAAGGTCAGTCGGAGACAGAAGCGGTGGTGTTGAATGTCAAGGAAAGGAATAAAGGAGCTTTGTTCCCCATTCAGGATCCGTTTACAGTTTCCATTCATTATTCATTGGGGAAGAGAATCTCAGCTGTATCAAACCAGCCCTCGCAAGACAAAAAAGCCCACCCACTCCCTTCCTCCATGAGATCTTGACCAATGGAGACAAAGGCCAGTTAGCAAAATGGTCATTCCTGGGAGCTTAGGCATCCTCTGCTCTACAGAAGAATTCAGATTCCACAAAAAAAAAACCCCCCATGTTTTGGAATGCCGTGTAATAAATCTACCCAGCACATTTGCCGAATCTCGTATTTTTTAGCATGGTAGGATTGGAAGCTGTTTCAGCAGGCGGGTGAGAGCAATCCACCAATGAAAGAAGTGGCATCGTACGAGGGTTTAGAAACAGCTGAGAGACACAATAAATCGCACTGCAGCTTTCACTAAACCGACAGTCCGCTTCTCTACCCACCATCCTCCAGCCCCCTAAGCCATCTTTGTTGATGGTTCAACAAACTTTTCAGTGGCAGCCAAGGCAAAGCAAGAGAAGAAATTGGAAAACCAGGATAGCATTAAATGGGAAGGAACTCAAGAGGATATTTCAGCTGGGATGGAGAAGAAAATAGTCCTTTAAAAAGCCTTTTCATGATGCGTCCCCAGAGAAAGCTGCAATTGGAAACTAAGGCTGCTTCCCTTCTGAGCTAGGGGGAAACCATTGGTGATATATAGCAATGAACGCTGAACTCCAAGAAAGAGAAAGAAGCTGGATCCTTCTGATTTATAGGTTTGGAATTATTTACTAAACTACCTATTATTTGTCTCCTAGAAAGAATAAAAATGGATTGCTCCCATAATGATCTATCAACAGAAGCTCATTTGCTTTGGGCAGTTGACGTGATCGGATGATGGATGAGTAAAATAGAATAGAATAGAACAACACAGTTGGAAGGGACCTTGGAGGTCTTCTAGTCCAACTCCCTGCTTAGGCAGGAAACCCTACACACCACTTCAGAAAAATGGTTATCCAACCTCTTCTTAGAAACTTCCAGTGTTGGAGCATTTACAACTTCTGGAGGCAAGTTGTTCCACCGATTAATTGTTCTAGCTGTCGGACTCCACTGGCTGGCCCCTCCTCGCCCACTCACTCCTTACTTGGCATGGGAGCCATCCAACTTGCCTGGTTTGGTAAGTTGCTATTTTTTCTTTTTTTCTTTTCCCCCAGACTATTAGCTGTTCTGCTCTGCCAAGAGATTTAGATTAGCTAGAAAGCAGGAAATGCTTGGATTTCTTGCTTTCTAGCTAATCTAAAATCAGAGCCCAACCTTCCTTAGGACTGAAGCTTTTCAGTGCAGACGCAGGTTGCAGATTGCAGGTCGATAGATCTCTAAGTGAATCTGTGATTCTGTGAGCAACTCAATCTTTGGGGTAAAAGTTGCTCTTTTTTATAAAAAAAAATCAATATTTACATACAGGTGAAACTCGAAAAATTAGAATATCGTGCAAAAGTTCATTTATTTCAGTAATGCAACTTAAAAGGTGAAACTAAGATATGAGATAGACTCATTATATGCAAAGCAAGATAGTTCAAGCCGTGATTTGACATAATTGCGATGATTATGGCTTACAGCTTTTTTTTTTTAATTACATTTATATGCCGCCCTTCTCCGAAGACTCAGGGTGGCTTACAATTTTTTGGGGGGGATACAACCCAGTGTGCTCAGCAATACCCTTCATTCCATTGTATATGCCTGCTTATTACTAAGCGGCATTTTTACAAAGTCAGCTTATTGCCCCCAGCAATCTTGGGTCCTCAGTTTACCTACCCCGAGAGGATGGAAGGCTGAGTCAACCTTGAAAACCTCATGAAAACCCCAAATCCACAATCTCAGAGAATTAGAATATTACACGCAATCAATAAAACAAGGATTGTACATAGAACAATATCGGACCTCTGAAAAGTATAAGCATGCATGTACTCAGTACTTGGTCTGGGCCCCTTTTGCAGCAATTACTGCCTCAATGCGGCGTGGCATGGAAGCTATCAGCCTGTGGCACTGCTGAGGTGTTATGGAAGACCAGGATGCTTCAATAGCGGCCTTCAGCTCTTCTGCATTGTTCAGTCTCAGGTCTCTCCTCTTTCTCTTGGCAATGCCCCATAGATTCTCTATGGGGTTCAGGTTAGGCGAGTTTGCTGGCCAGTCAAGCACAGTAATCCCACGGTCATTGAACCAGTTTGTGGTGCTTTTGGCAGTGTGGGCAGGTGCCAAGTCCTGCTGGAAAATGAAGTCAGCATCCCCATAAAGCTCATCTGCAGAAGGAAGCATGAAGTGCTCCAAAATTTCCTGGTAGACGGCTGCGTTGACCCTGGACTAAATGAAGCCCAGTGGACCAACACCAGCAGATGACATGGCTCCCCAAATCAACACAGACTGGAAACTTCACACTGGACTTCAAGCATCTTGTAGTGTGTTCCTCTCCATTCTTCTTCCATACTCTGGGTCCTTGGTTTCCAAATGAGATGCAAAAGTTGCTCTCATCAGAAAAGAGGACTTTGGACCAGGTCTGTTTTTCTTTAGCCCAGGTAAGACACTTCTGACATTGTTTGTTGTTCAGGAGCGGCTTGACAAGAAGAATACGACATTTGAAGCCCATGTCCAGGATCCATCTGTGTGTGGTGGCTCTTGATGCACTGACTTCAGCCTCAGTCCACTCCTTGTGAAAGTCCCCAACACTTTTTGAATGGCCTTTTCCTGACAATCCTCTCCAGGCTGCGGTCTCCCTGCTGCTTGTGCACCTTTTTCTTCCACACTTTTCCCTTCCACATAACTTTCTATTAATGTGCTTTGATACAGCACTTTGGGAACATCCAACTTCTTTTGCAATTACCTTTTGAGGCTTTCTCTCCTTATGGAGGGTGTCAATGATGGTTTTCTGCACAACTGTCAGGTCAGCAGTATTTCCTATGATTGTGATTCCTACTGAACCAGACTGAGAGACCATTTAAAGGCTCAGGAACCCTTTGCAGGTGTTATGGCTTCATTAGCTGATTAGAGTGGGAACTTTGAGCCTAGAATATTGCACCTTTTCACAATATTCTAATTTTCTGAGATTGTGGATTTGGGGTTTTTATGAGCTGTAAGCCATAATCATCACAATTATGGCAAATCACAGCTTGAACTATCTTGCTTTGCACATAATGAGTCTATCTCATATATTAATTTCACCTTTTAAGTTGCATTACTGAAATAAATGAATTTTTGCACGATATTCTAATTTTTCGAGTTTCACCTGTACATGGTGTGTTGTGAGTTAATTTTGTGAGTTTGCTTGCTAGTAAATTTTATGAGTTTGCTTGCAAGCAAATTTTATGTGACAGACTCAGATAGCCAATTGCCGATAGATAGATCTCTAAGTGAATCTGTGATTCTGTGAGCAATTCAATCTTCCTGCCTGCTTTGCCTGCTTTTGGGTAAAAGTTGCTCTTTTTTTATAAAAAAATCAATATTTACATAAATATTTATAATATTTAAATACAAGCCATGCCCACCGAGTCACATGACCACCAAGCCAACCCTAAAATTAGGCCACACCCACAGAACCAGTTGTTAACAAATTTGAATCCTACCCCTCCTTGTGCAAATATAATATATCCCTTGTGCAAATATACATGTTCTGGATAAAAGAAGGGGAAGACCTGGAGGTCCCAAGGAGGTGCCATGATCCCGGAGACTGCAAGAGAATCCCCCAAAAACCAACAGCAGAAGAGTGAGATCGTACAGATCGGAACCAAAGACGTGGAAGCCCAGCTTGTCTGATAACTGTGATAACAAAAAAAAAGGAAGAAGTAAGATAACTAAGATTTATAAGTGGAACTGGACTCTGGAGAAAAAGAATAAAGGAGCGAAGAGAAGAAGCCATAACAGAAAGGAGAAATGAAACAGTGGAAGCACCTGCGCAATTTTAAGAGGACATTTTGACATAGAAAGCATTGTATGCAGGTCGCTTCCAGGGTGCTGCGTTGATGCGGAGCTGAGGAGTGGATCACTGCTCTGAAAGGATCTGATTTTCATATTGGCTGTAACTGTGGAAGAAAAAGGGCTGGTGAGCTGGTTGGGCCTGAAATCCTATGGTACAGGTGTGTGTGTGGGGGGGAAACAGGCGATTGCTGAAGGAGCAGATTGTATTGAACATATATAATTTTGAGACAAATGTGGGTAGATGGACTTCAAAAAAGAGCTTTGGTGGCTCAGGCTGTTAAATGCCTGCTCTTAAGATCCAGCTGTCTACAATTACTGTAGGCTCGAATCCCACCAGGCTCAAGGTTGACTCAGCCTTCCATCCTCTCGGGGTAGGTAAATTGAGGACCCAAGATTGTTGGGGGCAATTAGCTGACCTTGTAAAAATGCCGTTTAGTAATAAGCAGGCAGATACAATGGAATGAAGGCTATTGCTGAGCGAATTGGGTTGTGCTCCAAAAATTGTAAGCCGCCCTGAGTCTTCGGAGAAGGGCGGCATATAAATGTAATTTAAAAAAAAAAAGACGGATAGTGACCTCTTTGTCACAGCTTACTCGGAGTGACAAGGGAGCAATAGATCTGGCAGCATATGAATATCTTCCACAACGTGATAATTACTCCAGAATTCTTCTTAAGTTCAATCAACAGCTCTTTCCAAGCCTGCTCATGTGAATGAGAATTCCTGGCTTTTTACCAAATTTTACCCTCCCAAGTTTTTTCTAGTAGCGAAGTCAGCCCGCTGATCCAGAGAGCCCCTAGGGAGAGTGGTGCAGTGCTTGGGACAGCTGACTCAAAAAGTAAGCCAAATAGGGAAAGCAAGTTAATTGAACCAGGTGGGAGATCTAGCGTTGCAAAGGAAATGTCGGCTGAGGTTTTGGAGCCAGCTAATGTGAAACTTTCTTCAATTGGTTTAATGCAAGATGAGACATTTGATTCTGCCTATGTAGAAACTTTTTCTTTACTTTCATTAATGGAGCAGAAAGAAGTACTTAAAAACTCAAAGAGAAGAGGAAGCTGCTGAAGCAGACCATTTCCTCTGTCACTCCTTTGGTGTCGATTGTTCTGTCCCCATCAAGACAGGAGGTAGTTTCGGAGAGTCCCACCCCTGGGACTCTTTTACTACTTTAAATTCTAACTTCGTAACACTGAACATTTTGAGGAAGGTGAGAAAAATATGACCTATTTCATTTTGTTTACCATGTTTTCTGAAAAAGCATTTTTTGCTTGTTTTTGTTTCTGGGGTACTTTTTTCTTTTTGAAGGGGGATTGTTTTAGGATGTATATGTTTTCAGGCTCAAAATCAGCACGAAACCTCCCAGTTTTTGAGTCCTGCCCTCAGTTGTATATTATAAAGAGTTACAGGAGCTGATCAAGGAGAGATTCAACCAGGAAATAAGGATACATTTTCTGACAATGAGAACAATCCACCAATGGAACAGAAGTTGCCTTTGGGAGTTGTGGGAGCTTCATCCCTGGAGGCTTTCAAGAAGAGATTGGATTGCCATTTGTCAGAAATGTTGTAGGGTCTCCTGCTTGGGCGGGGGGTTGGACTAGATGACCTACAAGGTCCCTTCCAACTCTGTGAATCTGTTAAAAAAACAACCCAGGCAACCCCTAGCTATGTCATTCCTTTGAGCCGATTTCAAATAAGATTACATTATACTTCGTATAGGGACGCGGTGGCTCAGTGGCTAAGACGCTGAGCTTGTTGTTCGGAAAGGCCAGCAGTTCGGTGGTTCGAATCCCTAGCACCACGTCATGGAGTGAGCTCCCGTTCCTTGTCCCAGCTTCTACCAACCTAGCAGTTCGAAAGCATGTAAAAAATGCAGGTAGAAAAATAGGGAGCACTTTGGTAGGAAGGTAACAGCATTCCGTGCGCCTTCGGTGTTTAGTCCTGCCAGCCACATGATCACAGAGACGTCTTCAGACAACGCTGGCTCTTCTTCAGCTTTGTAACAGAGATGTGTACCACCCCCTAGAGCTGGAAACGACTAGCACGTAGGTGCGAGGGGAACCTTTACCTTACTATACTTTGTATACGGACCAGGATCTGTGAATAGAAAGCATTGTATGCAGGTCGCTTCCAGCTGGGTGCTGCGTTGATGCGGAGCTGAGGAGCGGATCGCCGCTCTGAAAGGATCTGATTTTCACTGTTTGGTGGCTTCCAGGAGCATGTCGGACCTTGGAGGGGTAGACAGACGAAAGGGGAAGACCTGGAGGTCCCAAGGAGGTGCCACGATCCCGGAGACTGCAAGAGAATCCCCCAAAAACCAACAGCAGAAGAGGGAGATTGTACAGATCAGAACCAAAGATGTGGAAGCCCAGCTTGTCTGATAACTGTGATAACAAAAAAAGGAAGAAGTAAGATAACTAAGATTTATAAGTGGAACTGGACTGTGTGGAGAAAAAGAATAAAGGAGCAAGAAGAAGAAGCCATAACGGAAAGGAGAAATGAAACGGTGGAAGTGACTGTGCAATTTTAAACGGGGCATTTTGAACTTGAACTAAGAATAAGGTTTTTTTTAAAAAAATAAATAAGATGACCATGGACTTCACTCAAGTTGTTAAACATAGATGTAACTAAATAATATTGGTAAAACATAATCTTAATAAATATATATGTGTTAGAATATTGAGCTAAGAATACTGGTTAATAATTTTTGAATAACTGAAGAACGTGAAAAAATGAACAGAAATTAGATTTAGTAGAGGCAAGAAAGGAGATGGTGGGGAAGAAATTAGAGGATTCAGAACAAAATTGGAAAGTGTTTTACTGCGAACTCCGGGACTCAGTGGTACACATGGAATTAGAGAAGGCATCATTTCATCTTAGGTTCCAAAATGTGGTGGAAGACAGAAAGGAAGATCTACGTGCAATTATGATGAATCTGACAGCGGCAGGCTTACAGAAACCTAAACTGGAAATCGAAAATGATGTAGACAAGGTCTACAGAGCATATACACATTATGCGAGGAGACACAGACTACCCCGAGAGGTTCACATTCGATTTGCGAGGAAGATAACACGAGACCTGCTCTATAGTAAGACCAGAGATTGTATATAAAGATCAATCTTTATATTGATATAAAGATCATGAAGTCGTTACACTGAAACAAATACCCAGGAGAGTTAGAGACCAGAGAAGGGGCTACCAGTTTTTATGAACTCAACTTATTAGAAATGGTATTCCATTTAGGTGGCTCACCCCAGAGGGGCTTTTAGTTTCATGGCAGGACAAAAAATACAAAATTGATACAATTGAAAAGCACAGGAATTTTGTGAGCGATACCTGGGACCCGAGGAAGAACAAGAAAGTAGAGACGACTTAAATACGAGAAGCCAAGAGGAACAACTCTCCGGAGAAAAAGAATCTGATTCACACTCTGATTCAAAACCTTAGAGAAGAAGGGGAAGGCAACAGACTAAGAAGAAGAGAACCTAGAACAAGGAATGAAATGAGAAATGCCTCGCACAATCAGTGACACTGATAGAGAAATCACTTTATTTTCAGTCAATATTAATGGTTTAAATTCATCATCAAAAAGAAAACAGATATTTGAGAAGCTCAAAAAACAAAATGCTGACATAACTTGTATTCAAGAAGTGCATATTTCAGACAATCAAGCAGATATCTTAAAGAATATAAATTTGGGTAAGATGTATTTGGCACTTGCAAACCAAAAAAAAAAAAAAAGAGGGGTACTGTAGTATGTGTAAAGGATTGGTTGCAACATAAACCAATATACAAAGATCAAGAAGGGAGAATGCTTTTTATAGAAATAAATGTAAACCAGAAAAAGATGTTATTAGTCACAATATACACCCCGAATATAAACCAAAAAGACTTTTATAATAGGCTTCACCATAAGATAATAGAATTTGAGTATGCTAATGTATGCATTGTAGGAGACTATAATGCAGTCCCAGACAAAGATAAAGATTATAGAAGTTCCAAAAAAAAAGGGAAAGAAGAATTCTCCCTTCGTCTTTTCATAATATGGTGAGATAATTTAATTTGAAAGACATGTGGGGAGAATTAAATCCAAATAAAAAACAATATACTTTTTTTTCAAACCCCCACCACTCTTGGTCCAGAATAGATCAGATATGGATGGACCCTGGGTTAATGGAGAATATTGAAAGGATCGAGATTTTGCCAAACCTATGGGCTGATCATAATCCCATTCAAATTAAATGGAAAGGAAAGAGAAAAATTGAAAGATGGACATTTAATAATACTACATTAAGAGATAAAGAATATATTGAAATGATAAAGAAAGAATTGAAAGTATTTTTTGAAATAAATAAATAAAAGAGAACATACCTCTCTACAGAACCTTTGGGATACAACCAAAGCCTATGTGAGAGGTCTAACTATTGCTTACAATATTAAAAAGAATAAAGAAAAAAGACAGCTGCAAAACATATGGAGGGAGAAACTGAAAGATTTGGAAACAAGTAGACAAAAGGACCTGAACAATCCAAACATTAAGAAAGAAACAGATCTGGTAAAGCATAAGATAAATCTAAATGTACAGGAAGATCTGGCCCAAAAAATTAAATTAGCAAAACAAAATTATTTTGAAAACGCAAATAAACTGGGGAGGTGGTTAGCCCATAAAATTAAAAAAGAACAAGAAAAGAGGATGATTGTAGCTCTCCAAGACCAGGAAGGGAAATTATGCATGCAGACCCAAGAAAAAAAAGAAATTGCTAAGGACCTTTTTATGAAATTTTATAAAAAGGAAGAAATACCAGAAAAATCTATTGACCAGCATTTGAATGAAAAGAACTTGCCCGAAATTGCTGATGAAGAGAAACAAAATTTGAATAACAAAAAATCTATAGAAGAAATTAGGAAGGCAATCGGAGCACAAAAAGCAAATAAGACCCCTGGCCCAGATGGAATTCCTTTGGAATTCTATAAGGAATTCCAAGAGATAATAGACGAGATATTGGTGGACTTGTACAATGAAGCCTTGGAGAATGCTAACGTGCCTAAATCATGGATGGAATCATATATTACCCTTATTTATAAAGAACAATCAGATTTACAAAAAATTCAAAACTATAGACCAATATCACTTTTAAATGTAGATTACAATATAATGGCCACAATATTGGCGGAAAGATTAAAGAGAGTATTAAGTAGAACTATCCACACTGATCAGAATGGCTTCCACCCCCATAGGCAAATAAAACCAAATACAAGGACCATTATGGATATATTAGAATATTATGAAGTATACACAATCAAAACAATGGCATTGACATTTTTAGATGCCCAGAAGGCATTTGACAACCTGAATTGGAATTTTCTCATTAAGCAACTGATAGGCATGAAATTTGGTGAAAATTTTATAGGATTCATTAAGACAATTTATAAAACGCAAACTGCAAAGATATTAATAAATGGGGAAAATACAGATACCATAAAGATAAGTAAGGGAGTAAGACAAGGCTGCCCCCTAGTCCCTCTATTGTATATATTGGCAGAAGAGACTCTTTTAGTACAAATTAGGCAAAATCAAGAGATTAGAGGACTAAAAAATAAAAAAAGAGGAATATAAACAGGCATTCGCCGATGATATGGCATTTATATTAGAAGAACCCTTAGAAGTGAGCCCTATGCTACTAAGAGAAATAGAAGAATATGGAAAGGTGGCAGGGTTAAAAATTAACAAAGAAAAAACAAAAGTATTAACAAAAAACTGTACAAAGGAGCAGAAGAAAGAACTAGCAAATAAATTAGATATGCAGGTGGTAAATAAAGTAAAATACCTAGGGATCTGGTTGACTGCTAGATGTTCGTCGATTAAAAAAGATAACTATGATAAGTTAATAACGCAAATAGCTAAAGATTTAGACAATTGGGTCAAATTGCAGTTATCGCTATTGGGACGTATTTCGATAGTAAAAATGAATATTTTGCCAAAATTGCTGTTCTTGCTACAGACAGTGCCAGTCAAGTTGGAAAAGAATTTTTTTTGTAGAATTAAACAAATGTATATCCAAATTTATATGGCAGAGGAAAAAACCCAGAGTGAAATATAAATTATTACAGGATGCCAGGAAAAAAGGAGGATTTGGCCTTCCAGATTTTGAATTATACCGTGTTTCCCCGAAAATAAGACACTGTCTTATATTTTTTTTGGCTCCCAAAAACACACTAGGTCTTATTTTCGGGGTAGGTCTTATATATTTATGGTGCCAAATAGTGGGTGTGAGTGGGTAGGGGGTGTGTTTCGCGGGTGCACGGTTGCTTCCTGAAAAGTCTTCCTGGAACTGGAGATTTACACTAGGTCTTATTTTCGGGGTAGGTCTTATATTAGGGCAGGTTTAGAAAATAGTGCTAGGTCTTACTTTCGGGGTAGGTCTTATTTTCGGGGAAACACGGTATTATGATGCTGCTATAGTAAACTGGCTTAAGGATTGGGTTAAATTGGAAAATAGAAGGTTATTAGTATTAGAGGGTTTTGATCTCCAACTTGGCTGGCACGCTTTCATGTGGGATGGAAAATCTAAGCAACATTCATATTTCCAAAGGCACCATGTCAGAAATGTGTTGCTTAATATCTGGGGAAAGATAAAAAAACCCACTACCCAAAGGTTTCATTGTGGCTATCTACAATTGGCTACTATTGACCTCACCCCATTGTAAAGGGTTTGTATTTGTGCAAAGGGCCACCATGCTGTCTCCTTTCCTTGAATTTGTATTTGGTTCCTATTTTTAAGCTCTCCAGTGTCATATAGTAAATCTTTATACCTAACAATATTTTCATAATCCAATACATTTTTTTTTTGTGTAACTGCTTCCAATGTATTTATTTATTTTTATTTATTTATTTATTTAGTCAGTCGTTTACAAGATAATAAGTATAAGGATAAACATCCAAATGTATTGGATTATGAAAATATTGTTAGGTATAAAGATTTACTATATGACACTGGAGAGCTTAAAAATAGGAACCAAATACAAATTCAAGGAAAGGAGATAGCATGGTGGCCCTTTGCACAAATACAAACCCTTTACAAAAAGAACGAAGGAGTTATTGTAACAAGGCAGATCACGTCAATGATAAAGATAAAGAAAAAAAATTAACCATTGTTCAATATAAGCTGTAAAATGTATATATGTATATATGTATATGTATATTTGTTTTCATAGATTTTCTTTTTTTTTTTAACCAAATTTTATTCAATTTTTAACAATTTTTTAAAACAGCTCTTTTCAGTAGACAGCATGTTCCCGAGTCATCACTTTTACATGCAAATGTGACAGTAGATCTATATTCCTTTTAAACATTTGACTTCACTTCTATTCCATTTTAGCGGACAAAGGGTCAAAAAAATTAATCCTAATCTCAAATCTTAATCTCATTCTGTATAGCCCCCAGTTCATTTCGAGTTAATTGCAAATATACATATATATTTTAAAAACTTCATGTATAAATCTTACAAATAACAATATATTGCCCATCATATTAAAGATAAAGTTCATCCATGTCTAACCTTTAATTATCTTCACATTGTTAATACTCTTTTATCATTTACAGAATTCTTTTGTCCGTCAGATTTGCCCTTTCATCACATATTCTCACCATAATTCTAAATCCATACCCATGTTAACACTAAAAAGAATGAAAAACCTAGACTTGCACCCCTTTTACTACTTTGAAAGTGACACCTCAGTGGTTAATATAGTAACATAATCATAGTCATTCCCTTCAAAACGAAAGATAGAGAAAAAGAAAAGAAGAAAATGGAGAAAAGCTCCCTTACAATATATCTCTAATCGGTTGGTTCTGCAACACATATCCCCCCTAAAATTAATTATGGTTCCAAAATAATAATAAAAAAATAACTAATCTTGGTTATTGACAAATCCCATTTTAAGCACTTTCTAAAATCATTTCAATTAATTCAATTCATCTAATCATCATTTAGCTTTCTTTTGTGGATAAGAAATGAAAAAATGTGACCTTTTACCAGTGAAAATTGTCAGTAACCCCTATTGTTTTACACTTTTATAATTACAATAGATTCTTATTACCATTTCTTCATGCAGAACCCCCCTTTTAAATACGTCAGCCATTGTCTCTATGCAAACAAGTTCTCTCTTTGTTATGTAATTCCCCGATCTCTCTTCTTTTGTTCTTGTTTCTTGTTCCTTCTCCTCTCTTTTTATCCCGCTATCCCCTTCTCTATCCAGTTTGAATCCTCTCTCTTCTTTACCTTTCTGCTCTCTATCCTTCTGGACCTTTCTAACATGCCTAGTTTCATAAATGTTCCCTTTTTTATTACTTCTTAAGTTTCATTTTTTTTGACCATCCTCCTCCCTTTCCCTTTTTTTTGTATTAATCTTTGTGTTAATTGTCTTCTTAAAATAGCTTTCGCTTTGTGCTGGCCCCTTCTCCTCCCTATTATCCTGATCTCCCCTTCTCTATCCAGTTTAAATCCCTCTCTCTCTCTTCCTTTCTGTTCCTTTCCTTCTGAACCTTTCTGGCATTTGTTAATTTCGTAATGTTCCCTTTTTTAGATACTTTTCTTAAGTTCGTTTTAATGCCTATCCTTCCTTTCCCTTTTTATTTGTATTAATCTTTGTATTACTTGTCTTTTTAAAATGGCTTTCCTCTTT
>CM019165.1:3195617-3221878 GCA_009733165.1 Naja naja
TGAGTTAATTGCAAATATACATATATATTTTAAAAACTTCATGTATAAATCTTACAAATAACAATATATTGCCCATCATATTAAAGATAAAGTTCATCCATGTCTAACCTTTAATTATCTTCACATTGTTAATACTCTTTTTATCATTTACAAATTCTTTTTGTCGTCAGATTTGCCCTTTCATCACATATTCTCACCATAATTCTAAATCCATACCCATTATACTAAAAAGAATGAAAAACCTAGACTTGCACCCTTTTACTTTGAAAGTGACACCTCAGTGGTTAATATAGTAACATAATCATAGTCATTCCTTCAAAAGCGAAGATAGAGAAAAAGAAAAAATGGAGAAAAGCTCACTTACAATATATCTCTATGGTTTGGTTCTTCTGCAACATATCCCCTAAAATTAATTTATGGTTCCAAAATAATAATAAAATAACTAATCTTGCTTATTGACGAATCCCATTTTTAAGCACTTTCTAAAATCATTTCAATTAATTCAATTCATCTAATCATCATTTAGCTTTCTTTTGTGGATAAAAATGAAAAATGTGACCTTTACCAGTGAATTGTCAGTAACCCTATTGTTTTACACTTTTATAATTACAATAGATTCTTATTACCATTTCTTCATGCAGAACCCCCTTTTAAATCGTCAGCCATTGTCTCTATGCAAACAAGTTTCTCTCTTTGTTATGTAATTCCATGTATCTCTATCTTTTGTTCTTGTTTCTTGTTCCTTCTCCTCTCTTTTATCCCTTCCCCTTCTCTATCCAGTTTGAATCCCTCTCTCTCTTGCCTTTCTGCTCTATCCTTCTGGACCTTTCTAACATGCCTAGTTTCATAAATGTTCCTTTTTAATTACCTTCTTAAGTTTCATTTTTGACCATCCTCCCTTTCCTTTTATTTGTATTAATCTTTGTGTTAATTGTCTTCTTAAATACTTTATGCTGGCTCCCTTCTCCTCCCTATTATCCTGATCCTTCTCTATCCAGTTTAAATCCTCTCTCTCTCTTTTTCTGTTTCCCTTTCCTTCTGAACCTTTCTGGCATGCTAATTTTAAGTAAATGTTCCCTTTTTGATACTTTCTTAAGTTCGTTTTTAGCCACCCTTCCTTTCCCTTTTATTTGTATTAATCTTTGTATTAATTGTCTTTTTAAAATGGCTTTCTCCTGCTGGCTCCACCCTTTCCACGGCTTCTTCTTCTTTATTCAGCACCCGATGCCCATATTTTCTGCAACATGCCAAGTTAGTTCAGTCACTTCCTGTAACAGTTCTTTCATACTTTTAAACTCCATTTTTAATTCTTTGGATGACCACCAAAATTTTAATTTTCCTTGTTTCTTCTTCTTTAAATTTTCTATGATCCTAACCCAGGTCCAGAATCTATATCAATATTACCAATTAGTCCGGCAATCCGTCTTTGTGTATTCAAGCTTTCACTTTCTATAAGTCCTGCGTCTCTTTAAAATGTAGCAACTCCAATCCACAAAGGAACAAGATAGTTTCTTACTTCTTTAGCTTCCAATTTTTCTCCACAAAGTGGCACTTTCTGCACAGAGTCTTAACCCTTTCCTTTTATTTTGATAATCAAAGTTTTCCGAGCCCCAAACTTAAGTTCTTCGCTGGCTTCTTCCTTTCCGGTTGAAGCCCCTTATAGCTGTCAGAAATATTTTACTTATTTTTCTTCACTTGGAACTGCCGCTTCTGTTTCTCTTTTTCAAAACTCATCTTTATCTTAATCCGGGGTGCCTTGATCTTACCATCCGATACTCCGGTTCCTCTGCTGTCGACTTCTCTCTTTCCTCCTGCACCAATCTTAGTCCCGTTGAGACCTTCTCTTGAGGTGGCCATTTTGACCACCGCTTCTTGGCGTCTTCGGAGGAAGACCAGACCAAAAGGGAGGAGATGCGGCTCCCCTCACTCTGGCTGGCAGATTTCCCTTTCTCCGCCGCCCCTAGAGCAGCTTCAGCCCGAACCTTGCAGGATCGGGGCTCTCCGGCAAAGACAGGCTGCGGTCGTGGACGATCACAAACTGCCGCCTGTTCTCGAGAAGGCTCAACCCGGAAGCCCTGTTTTCATAGATTTTCACGGGTAAAGGTATGTAGGTCTTGGTGTATTCGGGTCTTGTCCCGTGTAAGATTGAGAATACCCTGGCGACGTTTCGACGAGATCCCACTCGCCATCTTCAGGCTGGTGTCTTCGGCTTTGTGCTTGGGCCAGCAAAGCATGGATCTGAGCTGCCTTCTCTCTATAAATACTGGAGGGAAGGTGTGATGTGCTGGCTCTGTTGTAAGCGGGTTGGTGGGCTGTGTTGTTGGCTGTGTTGTCGCTTCTTGATTGGTTGATGGAGTTGATGTTTGCTGATTGGTTGGTTTTAAATGTATGTCAAATAAAGGGTTTTTCTAGAATAAATTTTAAAAAAGAATTGTGTGCAGAACCTTCTTCCTTTCACTTTCCCAACTTATGTTCACCTTCCAGTTGTGGTATGGGTCCCCTCTGCAGGCCCGCCGTGCCCCCCCCACACCAGCCCTGCAGGCCCTGGAGACAAATTCCCTTGGCCTGCCACAGAGGACAACCCTGCTGCAATGCAGTTGCTCTCCTCCTGAACTCCGGCACTCTTTCAGTCTTGCAAATAAGCAAGGCTTCCCTCCTGTCCAGCCGGCGAGCTCGATTCCTCTGGACTCCTGCTGGTGACAGGCAGGCGCTGTTGCCTTTTATTGCTCTCTCTTTTGAGCTGACTCCAAAGAAACGGGCAGCGGTGGGATTCAGGCTGACCAAGTGTGCGTGTGAAGCAGTAATCTCTGCTTAGAGAGACGCTACCCCTCCCTTTCCCTCCCGGGTAGACTCTGATGAGGTTATGGGAAGGGGCGGGAACTGCATAACCACTAAGGGCAGAAAAATCACCTGACGCCCGGAAGATGTACCATACCATGCGCTGCTGCTGCCTCCTCTCCAGATTGAATTACTAATCGGGAACTCCACCTCGCTGCTCAGCCTTGCTCCCTTCCGACCTGCAGAGGGTGGGCTGATGGAAAGGTAGGTTCACCTTGGCACCTTCAGATTGTCATTGGTGGCACCCCCCGCAATTGTAAATACTTCTGGGTTTTTTTACAGGGCTTTAGATGATAGTCCCAGCAATGATCCGATGCGGTGATTCAGGGCAAGAGAATCCAAGGAGTTGGATTTTCTCCAAGCCATTTGTAATTTTATATAGTTCTGATGAGCCAAAATTTCCTGTGCTTGCTTGCTTGCTTGCTTACCTGCTGAATGAACGTTGTCATCCTTTCCATAACTCTCCGTTTCTCCGATTATCGTACAAGGTTTAAGGGAAACCTCTCCACTATGAATCCAGATGCATCGCGGCTTGTATTTTGCACTGGGGCTGGACCCTCCAAGGTCCAGCTGCATTCCGATTTTTTGTTTACGTAGGGATTTGTCGAGCAAGGCGAACCAACTGTTGTTTTCTCCATTTCTTCTTTCAGACGATCATAATGTTGCCTCGAGGGAAGAACTGGAAGTCCATGAGTAAAGGCCTCATTCTGGGAACTCTGCTCACCAGCTTCATGCTGGTTCTCTATTCGTACGCTGTCCCACCCTTGCAAGTCAGCATGACCGAGTGAGTGAATCCGGCGTATGTGGGACGACTGCAGGGGTGGGCTTCAAAAATGTGGGCAACCGTTTCTCTGCCCAGTGGCTGGATGGGCGTGGCCATGGTGGGTGTGGCCTAGTCAGCCTCCTGCACCACAGGGGGGGGGCGTTTTCACCCTCCCCGGGCTGCGGAGGCTTTTCTCAAGCCTCTGGGAGGGCCAAAACATCCTCCCCGGCAGAGGTGGCGTTCAGCAGGTTCTGACCAGTTCTGGAGAACCAGTAGCGGACATTTTGAGTAGTTTGGAGAACTGGCCAATGCCGCCTCTGACTGGCTCCTCCCCCCTCTTTTCTCCGCCTCCCATTGAATCCCAGCTGATCGGCTGGGTCTTCTTTGGTTGCCCTGCACAGGAGAACAGAGCTGGAAAGCAGGTTAGTGGGATGGGGAGGGAAGGGGTTTTTTGCAGTATATCCTTCCTCTGCCATGCCCAGCAAGCCAAGCCAAGCCACGCCCACCAAGCCAAGCCACGCCTGCTAAGCCACACCCACAGAACCAGTAGTAAAAAAAATTTGAATCCCACCACTGACCAGAGGTCAATGGCAGGTCTAGAACCTTTGCCGAGCAGAAAGGGAGTGATGATGTCTCCTGAATTCGGGGCGGGGGAGAAAAAGCCCTTATTTATTTTTCCTTGTTTGGTTTTTCTTTCTTTCCACCCAGGATCCCCATCCCTTATTCATGCTCGTCCTACCGCAGCCAGGCCCGGCTCTCCGCTTCGGGGAATGGCAGCCAGGGCTCCCCAGGAGGAAAATGCCTCCCCAGACTAAACATCATGTTCATGAAGACCCACAAAACGGCCAGTAGCACACTCGTGAATATCCTCTACCGCTTTGGGGAGAAGCACCGGCTCAAGTTCGCCTTCCCCAACGGGCGCAATGATTTCTGCTACCCGTCCTTCTTCGACCACAGCCAGGTGAAGGACTACCAGCCCGGCGTGTGCTTCAACATCATTTGCAACCACATGCGCTTTCAGTACGAGGAAGTGCGCAAGTTGCTGCCGGCAGACGCCCTCTTTGTGACGGTGCTGCGGGACCCGGCCTATCTCTTTGAGTCTTCTTTCCATTACTTTGGGGGCATCATTCCTTTGACCTGGAAGGTGTTTGGAGATGACAGGCTGGCTGAATTCCTCAGGGACCCTTGGCATTACTACAACCCTAAAGGCTTCAACGCACACTACCTCCAGAACCTCCTTTTCTTTGACTTGGGCTACGACAGCAACACGGACCCCAACAGCCCCCTGGTCGAAGAGTACATCCGCGAGATTGACAGGCGTTTCCATCTGGTCATGCTTCTGGAGTACTTCGACGAATCTCTGGTGCTCCTGAAGGACCTGTTATGTTGGGAGCTGGAAGACATCCTCTACTTCAAGCTCAACGCCCGCAAGGGCTCCACCGTCTCAAAGCTGACCGACGAGCTGTACCAAAAAGCCACAGTTTGGAACCTCCTGGATGCCAAGCTCTACCGGTACTTCAACGCCACGTTCTGGCGCAAAGTGGAAGTCTACGGGATGGCCAGGATGGCGAAGGACGTCGCCAGGCTCAACGAAGAGAACGAGAAGATGAAGAGCATCTGTATCGACGGGGGCAGGCCCGTGGACGCCAACGCGATCCAGGAATCCTCCATGCAGCCCTGGCAGCCCCTGGGCGAGAACTCCATCCTGGGCTACAATTTGAAAAAGAGGATCCCCAAAAGGCACCGGAAACTTTGCCGCAAAATGCTGACCCCCGAGATCCAATACCTGACGGACCTCGGGGTCAACCTGTGGATCACCAAGCTATGGGGGTGGGTGATGTGGTTTTTTGCAGTGGTAAGAGGGTGAGGAGGCCCCTCGCCATGTGCCAAGCGCCTCTTCTCTCCGCTCTTTTGATTCTTTCCCTTTCCACTCTCTTCTTCTACTGGTCGGTCAGGCAAATGCTGAAGTCACTTTGTGGCCACCGACTGACAGGAGAACTATCTCGAGAATAAAATGTTTTTTGTTTTGTTTTTTAAAGGGGAGGGAGGGCGGGGAAAGGTTGACCAAGGCTTGTACCCAAAGTAGGGAGAGAAGGTGCTGTACCTACGACTCAATTTTTGGCTGGGCTTTCGGGCAAGAAGCAAGTGAAACTGAAGCAGAAGGCTCAGTCTGCATTCTCAGCTCTCGGAGGTCGCTCTGCTGCTTTTCAGCTCCTGATGTGCACGGTGAAAACCAAACCAAGAAGCTTCCAACCAGCTGCGCTATTTGGCCGCTCAGAACCTCATTTCCCCTCTCAGAGTCCAACTCTCGTGGACCACAATTGTCAAGAGTTACAGTAGAAGAGAATTTGGCCAATCAGGGAAAGGGAGTGCGTGGACATAATGTGCTAGCACATCGTTTCTTTTCTTTGTGAGTAGGAGGACTGGATGCCCATTTCCTAGAGGCAAATCGAACAGGTAGCTTGCCCCCGAACGATGGGAAAGAGAGAGAACGTGCCTTGGTGGAGCAGTACAATTTTTCGTCTACATTGAGCAGATCTGCCCCAAAAGCTTGAACGCCCTTGTCATTCCCTTGGACCTCCGAGTACTGTAATTTTCTGCTGAAATTTCGGAGCACCAAATCCTAGTTTTCAGGAAACTTTGCGGAGAGAGAAGCCAAGCACTCAATTTGGCATCGCTGTTACAGTTTTATAGCGCCAGTATCCCGGTGTGAAACTTATGTATTTACAGTGAGTTACATGTGCTATGAATGTGTATTTCTGTAACAGGTGCATACATAAATTCCCCCGTTGGACCACAGTGGTATTTTGTTCGCTTGCCTTTACTATGTTCTCAAACTGGCGCTGAGCATTTTGTCACTTGCACGAATGGGAGATGAGTGTATTCTTCCCTGGGTGCCCCAAATCCCTCTCTGTTTTAAAATTGCACAAAAGAGCCTTGGTGGTGCAGGCTGTTAAATGCCTAGCACTTAAGTTCCAGCTGCCTGCAATTAGTGCAGGCTCGAATCCCACCAGGCTCAAGGTTGACTCAGCCTTCCATCCTCTTGGGGTAGGTAAACTGAGGACCCAAGATTGTTGGGGGCAATAAGCTGACTTTGTAAAAATGCCGCTTAGTAATAAGCAGGCATATACAATGGAATGAAGGCTATTGCTGAGCGCATTGGGTTGTATCCCAAAAATTGTAAGCCACCCTGAGTCTTCGGAGAAGGGCAGCATATAAATGTAATTTTAAAAAAAACAGGGTGTAAAAGGCAAAGATGGTTTTTTTGCAAGAATTCACAGCATTCTGGGCAGTCCATTCCAGTCAATGAACGCCAATGTAAGTCCCCTTCTTGTAATTCCAGGGAAACTGAGGCAGTGGATCATGGCCAGGAGAATTGTTACTCAATAGGAGGGAGAGGATTGGCCAGGCAATTTGTTTTTTCCACAAACCTCTCTTTTAATCGCATTTGGTACTTATAGATAGTTGATTTGGTGTCATCTTATGGATTTCTGAATTACAGATTCCATTGTGGCCGAGACTGGATGTATCTTGCACTGACTACTCTCAGAAACCATCGGTTTGCATAGTTTCCTCAAGCGAAGGTGGCTTTTCTTTTGCTCATAAAAAGCATGTTTTTATTTTCGCTCAGTAGTTAGTAATAAGTGGGTTTCTTTACATATACTCTTAAACATTTGAGTTATCAGCAAATGGGCTGAAAAAAACAAACAAAAACATTGCCTGCTGAGGCACCCCAAACATTCACCGTCACTTACCCAAATCCAATAAATGCAAGCTATTCTCAAACGAAAGAAAAACAGGACATTGATCATTTCTGGGTTTCAAACCCCATCATTGTGGGAACAGGATGTGATGATTTAAAAAACGGGAACTGCAAATGCTATTGAAAGATAGCCAGAAGAAAAACAGTTCGGGCTTAATTTTCAGTGTCCACAGAATGCTTGGATCTTTGTGAGTGTGTGTCCGTGTGTACAAACGTCTATCTGTGTGTGTTATGTATGGTCACCCAACTGAGCCTTGAAACATCTTCTATACATCCAGGTACAACAAAACCCATCCTGATTTCCTCTTCCAAATATGGGCTTGTTGTTCTAACTACCCAGAGCTAATAACCTCGCTGGTTCAAAGATCTCAGAGTATTTTTCCTCCCTCTAAGGAGATCTTAGTTCCCACACAATGGGATCCAGATAGGGGTGGGATACAAATTTTTAAACTACCGGTTCTGTGGGTGTGGCTAGGTGGGCGTGGCCAGGTAGTCATGTGACTGGGTGGGCGTGGGTTGTTTTTTGCCTCCTGGGCCTCAGGGAAGCCTACTGGGAGCAAAAACAGGGTGGGGGACCATGCAGCACACATCCCCACGCCCCGTTTTTTGCCTCCTGGGTGAAGCAGTACAACAGCAAGGGGGGAATCAGCTGTTCTGCACAATTTAGATTAGCGAGAAAGCAAGAAATCCAACAATTTCCTGCTTTCTAGCTAATCTAAATCGCGTGGCGCAGCTGATCTTCAGAAAACAGCTGATCTGTGGGCAAGGGGAAAAAGGAAATACCTTGATCTTCGGAGCAAACCAGTTCACTCCCAGCTGATCTTCAGAGCTACCAGTTTGCCCGAACCGGCCCGAACCGGTAGAATCCCACCCCTGGATCCAGAATGAAAACTAGCGTACATACCAGGAGGCTTCAAATCATTGAGGACAAAGCGGAAAGAGAAAAGATGTCCATTTTTCTGGTCCTCACAGTCAAGAGCCTTCAGGGTGATTATGCTCCACGAAGATATGACTTCCCGCGTTGGTGATCCCGAAGGATCCAGTTGAATGCCGGAACTGAATATCAGTCCTGGGAAATCCTTTTACCTGGAAAGGTATCAGAAGCAGAGGGTGAAAAAACAGAGGGCGATAGGCTGCCGTGATTTTAAAGGAAATGCTTCTGCCCTAGCTGTGCACATTCAGCATGACAGCGTAAAACGACTAAAACATAAGACTGTTTTAATACAAATATCTGCTGATGGGTCTCAGTCTTGCTTCCTTCTCCCCCCCCCAGACCTGTTAATTGAAGATGGTCCAGGATGCCACATAATCAGTGGTGAGATTCAAATAATTTAACGACCGGTTCTCTGCCCTAATGATTTCTTTCAACAACCAGTTCACCAAATTGCTCGGGAAGTTAACAACCAGTTCTCCTGAACCAGTGAAAACTGGCTGAATCCTAGCACTGCACATAATTGATTGTCCAAGAAATTTCCCCCAAAAGGCAAGATTGGAAATCTGTTGATATGCATCAAAACCATCAAATCCATGGATGGTTTCTTCAGGAGCGGGTGACTTAAGTCTGCTAGTAGCTTCCTCTTCCACCCCGGCTTCATAAGACAGGTTAAGTATCTCCCAGATCCTGGCAGTGACATCTCCCATTGCTTGCAAACAGCTAGGATCCTCGGGGATCCAGGCTATAAGCTGCATCAGACAATCCAATCAGCATTTGCTGTGAAAATTGGACCCAGTGGCCAGGTGGGAGAAGGAAAATGAGTGGTGGGAGAAGGGAAATGAGCCACCTTAAACAGGAACCATGGAGGACCGCTTGCTGAGGCAATAAAGCAGGGGTCTCCAAATTTGGCCACTTTTAAATATTTGGCCACTTTGTGGACTTCAACTCCCAGAATGGCTGGCTAGGGAATTCTGAGAGTTGAAGTCCACCAGTCTTAAAGTTACCAAGTTTTGAAACCGCTGCAATAAAAGCAAAAACTCAGCGCAACTCTCTTGCCTTATTGCCGCTGTGAACATGCATTTTTATTTTTTAATCTTTCTCACCCATGAATTCTTCTTGTTGCTGGTGATTCAATTTCCCAGAGGGCCTCAGTGAATCAAAATTCTCCCAGATTCAGTCCCTGATGGTCTACTGGGAAGGAAGCATCATGTTCTCAGGCCCCATCTTTCCTGCCATTTAGTTATTTGATGTTTATCCCATTTAATTTTCTGATTTATAAATAACTCAAAACAACAAACATACATACTACCTCCTCCTGTTTTCTCCATCACAACAACCCTGGGAGGTGGGCTGGCCAAAGAGTGATTGGCTGGAAAAGTCACCCAGCCCACTTTCAGGCCTAAGGGCAGGACTAGAACTCACGGTGATTTGCTCAAAGTCGCCTAGCCTGCTTTGATGTCTAAAGTGGAATAGACATTTCCTGGTTCCTAAACCTGCACCTTAACCACTACAATAGTGGCTTATCAGGTATTGAACCAAGTGATCTGCCATACCTGCCTAGGGAACTTCCAAGCATCCTCTGGAAATCATTTGCAAACAGTGGGCACTTGCACCCAGAGTATCCTGAGTTATCCATTACCTCTGCATCAAAGCATGGTTTGACTTCCTCCATCTCCAGATCATATAACACCTGCTTTAAAAAACAAACCAAGATCAAAAGTATGCTCACCTACATAATATTATTTGAAACCCACAATTGTCATGGAGTCTAGGAATTCCCATCCCAACACGGCAAGGCACGGCGGTTCTGTTAGTATAGTTTTATCTTAATAAAGTTTAGTTCTGGTCTTCCCCAAGCCTAGTCTACATCTTGTAGAGCTAGCTAGCTGGCTGGCTGGCTCAGTATGACGTGTTATCCAAACCAATCTGGCTTGCTTGGCAAACCATGATTAAACCTAACCCAGCTGTTACAGACCTTCCGTTGTTAAGTTATGAGATCAACGCAGCCCACTGCCTTGCCTGAAGGTATCTCAGGCTGTGGTTCTTCAAAAATGATTCCAAGGAAGTTTTTTGTTAATGTGGGCTCACAACCCCTAAAGCATCCGTGGATTCAACCCATACACTTTTTTGTGAAACTTGAATATCCTCTGGCTTCTTTCATAAACAGCAGAAAACAGTTTCGGTCGCCTGAGGTCAGAAGACTTCATCTGAATTTTCTTTGAAGCCCTAGTACAGAGGTTTCCAGCTTGGCAAGTTTAAGACTTGTGGACTTCAACTCCCCAGAATTTTCTGGAATTCTGGGAGTTGAAGTCCACAAGTCTTAAACTTGCCAAGGTTGGAGACCTTCTGCCCTAGTAGAAACAATCAACACATATTCAAGTATTTTGCTGGCCCGTAAACTGGCTTGCTTGCAAACCCCAACATTTACAGCTTGCAATGTAAACTTGCTAAGTTGGGGCAAACTCAGACAATTGTGGCTTCCTCAATAAACCCTGGTTTAACATGAGATGGTAACCCAGCTGCACATAAATTTGCTTCTCTGCCTTTCATAAAAGCATTTAGCACGAACCACTAAAGACAGAACAATAAATGGTTGTGAAATGAAGAGGGACAGAGGCCGAGCAGTTGAAAAGTTGTCCTTGTCAATTCTAACATCTATGGGGTCAGGGATCCAGCTCATATGTCATTCTGAGCAATGGTTAATTAAAACCTGGTTTGTCCAATCAAAGTTGACTGAGGTTCACGTGTCACACTAAGCCAGAGGTGGTCTCCAAACTTGGCAACTGTTAAGCCTTGTGGACTTCAACTCCCAGAATTCCTCAGCCTTGCTTTACCTTTCTAAATGTTTCAAGCCATTTCTCTTACATTAAAACCATTCCAATTGTCTGAAACCAAATTCAGGTTTAATTTATTCCCCTGGTTTTGAATACCTGTCAGCCTTTTCTGATCAGTCTCTTTGCTGGGCCCTCCAGACAAAACAAATCAAAAAGAAAAGAGAGTTTGGGTCCTCCTTATAGAAAATGAGAAGACCAGGCTGAGCCTCCAGCAGCACCTGTGTGCTTCTGGGCGGGGCTATTTCTGGGGAGGAGATAAAGAGATGCTCAAGAGGCGAAGCCTGGCTTCCTTCTTCTGTGTTGCAAGTGGATAGCCAGCAAGATGGGACTTCAGAGGACCATTTCCACACTCTTGGTCTGGATGCTGCTGGAAGCCACGGCAGCTCAAAGGGGTAACCATGGTTTTTCTCTAGGTCAAAGCTGAGTTAGGAGGGAGTGGCTGCAGGTGAATCTCATTCTCTCCTCTGAGAACAAGGCTTCTTTCTGAATTGAAAGAAAGAAGTGGTGGAAATAGAAATTCATTTCCACTCCCTCGTTCTTCTGATGGAGTTTTAAGGAGGAGCTGAACCTGGAATTGTCCATGATGAAACATAAACTCTGCTTTGGGGGTATTGTGTGAGCCCCTAGGTGGCATGGTTAATCTATGGTTTAATGTGCCTTGAAAAGCTAAAAAAACCCCCAAAATCCTAGATTAATGGGATAAACTGGTTTAGTTAATTATAAGCAATGTGGCAAGTGATCAGGAATAGTGGTTGACTTTACAATTTACACTAAGCCATAGTTTCCAAATGCTACTGATTTGTAGTTCAACCATGGTTTATTGAATTAACTCAAGTCAGTTAATTATATATTAATCATAATGCATGTGAGATAAAGCTTCCCTTAAGTCCAGCTTGAAATCTGATGACTACCTAGACCAAAAAAAAAATTTTTTTTTAAATCCCTCCCCAAACAAGGTCTGACTTAAAGCTCTAGACTTAGTCTCCCATCCAAATTGTAACCAGACCTCTTCCTGCTTATCTTCCAAGTTTAGACAAGATTTTCTAGGTGCTGTTGCCTACCAATGGAAGCCATAAATCAATCACGTGGGCTGGAGGTGCAGCAGCTAAGTTGCAAATTAACTTTTCATTTTGTAGATTGTAGGTCTCCAAACTTGGCAACTTTAAGACCTGTGGACTTCAACTCCCAGAATTCCTCAGCCAGCTTTTCTCAGCCAGCTTTTCTCAGTCAGAATTCTGGGAGTTGAAGTCCACAAGTCTTAAAGTTGCCAAGTTTGGGGACCCCTGTTGTAGATGGTACAAACTCAATCCTGACGCATCACCACCTGGTGAATTAAACAGAACTGAAACGCTGTTTGTTTAGCTTGTTAATTGCAGCTTCCTGCAGTATTTATCCAGAACAAAGGAAGGGGCAGCCTCCCCCCTACACACATGTAAAATCTCTTTCAAGCTGGACCTTAAACCTAGCATAACTTTATTGTCACTTTTGTACACTTATTTATTTATTTTTGTACACTATTTTATTGTCACTATTGTACACTAATTGGCGTACTTTAAAATGAAATTTTGTTGCATGCAGCTCTCAGAGGGTCACCACTTCCAATAGATGCTACATAAACATGACAAGATAAAAAGAAATTATGCATATACACAAATATATTCTATGACACAGAGAAACAACACACTCTAGCTCAGATGTATACATGGACATGGTGAGAAAAACGAATCTTGGGAGTTTACCAGATAGATGGCCTAGGCCAGGGGTCTCCAACTTTGCTGGCTGAGGAACTCTGGGAGTTGAAGTCCACAAGTCTTAAAGTGGCCAAGATTGGAGACCCCTGGCCTAAGGAACAAAAGCTGTTACAGAATCTGGAAGCCCTGCTAGAAATACTTCGAAACCTCCTCCTAGTAACTTCATGTACATGTCTGGGTAGGTCCTTCAGTAACAACAACAACACAACTTGTGTTGCCTTCTGCTTAGGATGTCTTCTGGCTTCCTGGGGTGGATTACGTTCTAGGATTTCTTGATGTTCTCCATGCAGACCTGGTGATCCGTCAACTCTTTCTCAATCAACTTTGATCTTTCCCACAGTTCCTGCAAACTCCGTTATCTATGCATGCAACAAGACCAGTGTCCATCTGGCTGTCAAAATGGATCTGTGGGGGACCGGCCTCAGGCTGGATCCGGAGTTTCTATACCTGGGCAGCTGCTCTTCTTCACATGTGAACGATGCCTTGGCCTTCTTCCATTTTCAGTATTCGTTCAAGGAATGTCGCTTCGCCCGACTGGTAAGGGACATTAAGATTTTTTAGTGTTAACATTCAAAATCCTGCATGGCATGGGTCCGGGATATTTACGGGAGCGTCTCCTACCGATATCGAGTGCCAACTGCCCTGTACGAGCGCACAGGCAGGGACTCCTCAGGGTGCCGTCTGCGAGCCAGTGCCAGCTGACGGTGCCCCGGGGATGGGCCTACTCTGTGGCGGTTCCTGCCTTATGGAATCAGTTACCCCGGAGCTCCGTTTGGCACCTGACCTTCGCACCTTCCGTCACGACTTGAAAACCTGGTTATTTGAACAGGCCGGGCTGTGCTGACTTCTTGGGGGATGGTTTTAAATTTTTAAATTGTATAATGTACATTGGGGTTTTATAGTAATTGGACTTGTTAATATTTAATATTTTTTAAAGTAATTAATCTTGGAAGGCACTCTGGGGATTGCCAGTCAAGAGTTTGCAGTTGGCAACACATCTGAAGAGAAAGGCTGCTTTGGGGCAAGGGGGCAGTTGAGACCATGCTGGCTGGGGAATTCTGGGAATTGAAGCCCGCCCATCTTAAAGTTACCAAGGCTGACAAACACTGGTTCAGTAAACATCTTGACATTCACATAACATTCTGGTTCTTGCAGACATCTGGCCTCATGGTCGAGTACACAACCCACCTGGTATACAGACCAGTATCCAGCCATGACAGCCCCTTCACAGAGCGGATTAGCTGCGCAACCAATGAGTAAGTGCTGAGTTTGCAGAATTGTACTCAAGGAATAATGGATGGATGCTAGGCAGCACAGCTGATCTGGAAAGAAGTAATCATTCGTAATATTCCTTTTCAAAAACAGCTTAACCAAATTGCTGCTCCTGTCCAATCGTATCTTTTTCCCTTTGCAGATCTTAATCTTGGGAAGTTGTGGATCAATAAAAATGTTGGAATTCATTGTTGAAATGTATTTTTATGCAACAACCATAGTAGTATTCAGTCAGTAGATGGCAGTGTTTACAAGTTTGAATCTATGGTATATATGTTATGCCCTTTTGTTCTAAGAAAAGTTTCCTGTTACAGTTAGTTAAAAACAGTTGAACAGTAAAGCACATGGTGACTGTACACCCTGCTTGATCTGTATATAGAAACAGAATGTCTAACAAAAAGAAACTGTAAAATGCAAACTATTGGAATTGATTCCTTTTTCAAATACACCACAATTGGCAGGGTTCACTGAAAATCAACACTAAAATTCTGGGAGTTGAAGTCCATCTGATTTAAAGTTGCCAGAATTAGAGAACCCTGTGTTAGAATACCCATAAATCAGAGTTCCAACAATTTGTGGGCTGCCTGTTTGCTGAGCTAATCAACTTTGAAAGGCTGATGTGTCCAGGCACCCTGTGTTCAGTTCAGGCTCTGATGGACAAATCTCCCCCGCCTTTCTAGGACACAACGCCTGACTCCTGCCCGAGTCACGGGTTCTGGCCTGCTTTCTGCTTCCAGTGGCTTAATGTTCCGAGGGACATTTATGAATGGTAAGCAGAAATTTAATTTAATTACTTATTCATTGAACCTCAGAAGTGACTCTGGGCAGCGTACCACAAATAAAACTGCTTTACAACAACGATAATTAAAAACAATTATTAAAACACAATTGTTATTAACAGAATAACAGAGTTGGAAAGGACCTTGGAGGTCTTCTAGTCCAGGGGTCACCAACCTTTTGGACCTCAGGGACCACCAAACTCATAATTTTAAATCCCATGGACCAGAGACCCTGGGAAAATCCCCCCCCCAAAAAGCCTGCAGGATAATCCCCCACCCCGTTTTCCTACAGATCGATCATTCTTTATTTGGGATTGCAGGATACCGTCTCCAGCTCCGTTCTCAGGGAGAGAGAGAGAGACTTTTGGCTTCATGCAAGGAAAGCAGCAGAAGCAGCAGAAGTCTTTCTTTCTCTCCCCCAAACTCCACCAGAAATGAGTCTTTGTGCACCTTGTTGTGCCGGCACAGCCTCTTGGAGCAGGATGCCTTACAGAGTCCCAAAGATTCATTTCTGGCAGAGTTTGGGGGAGAGAAAGAAAGACTTTTGCTGCTTTCCTTGCATGCAGCCAAAAGCAGAAGAAGAAAGAAGCAGAAAGAAGCAGCCCAGTGGCCAGGCGAGGCGTGTGGGGCAAGTTCCCCCCCTCTGCCCTTTCCCCCCTCCCCTCACTACCTTGTTCACAATGCAAGCGATGCAAGCCTTGTGTTCCTGCACAGCCTGGATTAATTGCTTTGGGGGGGGGGGTGACATTTCTCTGCAGACCACCAAAATTTTCTCGCAGACCATCAGTGGTCTGTGGCCCACTGGTTGGCAACCACTGTCCTAGTCCAACTCCCTGTGCAGCAGAACACCCCTATACCATTTCAGGGGCCTTGGTGGTGCAGGCTGTTAATAGCCTAGCACTTAGTTCCAGCTGCCTGTAATTATTGCAGGCTCGAATCCCACCAGGCTCAAGGTTGACTCAGCCTTCCATCCTCTCGGGGTAGGTAAACTGAGGACCCAAGATTGTTGGGGGCAATAAGCTGACTTTGTAAAAATGCCGCTTAGTAATAAGCAGGCATATACAATGGAAGGAAGGCTATTGCTGAGCGCATTGGGTTGTATCCCCCCCAAAATTGTAAGCTGCCCTGAGTCTCCGGAGAAGGGCAGGATATAAATATGAATTAAAAAAATAAAATAAAATAAAATAAACAGCCGTCCAATCTCTTGTTAAAAACCTCCAGTGATGGAGCTTAAAAATGACTAAAAAACATTTTAAGACTATTTAAAAAGTAAGTGTACGTGTCATTAAATAAACTGTTGATTTAGGACTCCCTGCGTATGGTGGGCTTTCTAAATTTTGCAAGCCCCTCAAGAGACATTTATGTATAAGTTGGGCAGCTATATATACATGTGTTCAATCAGTAAATTAAAACCTGTTGTAATTCCCCTGGCTTTTCTCCCACGGCAGAGGACTTCAGTGGCCCTTCGGATCTGTCGGTCTTTCTGCTGGGGTCACAAATCCATATCGAATTTGCAGTCCAACAATTCTTCCATCAGCCTCTGCGGCTTTTTGTGGACGAGTGCATCGCAGCCGATGCGGCAGACCTGGGCAACTCCTTCAGAAATTACACTGTTATTGCAAACCACGGGTGAGCACCTTCCAGCAGCTTCCTTTTTTGGGCACTGGCTGTCAGCAAGGGAAATGAGGCATTCACACGTGCTCAAGATTTATTTGCTTAAACCTGGTTTGTTGAGCAAGCCATTGGTTGGGTTTGCATTTCAGGCTATCTCAAGTTTTAACCGATTAACAGAGTTGGAAGGGACCTTGTAGGTCACCCTCATCCAACAGAGACCAAAAAAAAAAAAGATTTGTTAAACTAAAATCACCCTGATTCTTCAGGGCGTACAGCAACCTGAGATGCTGCCTATAAGATGGATTTCCAGGAAGGTGCTTGAATGCTGATGGGTGTTTTTCCCCTTTTGTGTGTGTGAGACAGGTGTCTGCTGGACAGCAAGTTTGCCAATTCGCGATTCCTCCCTCGACACGCTCCCGACGTGCTCCGTCTGTCTCTGCAGGCCTTTGAATTTGCGGGGATAAACACCGACGTAAGGAACCGAAAATGGTTTGCCTCAGGCTTTCTCTTCTTGAAATAGCTTGAGATTTTCGCTTGCCCTGACATATTTTTCTGAGCAGCAGTGAGAACTAGGAGCTTGAGCTGGGGAAAATTGAGGTTTGTTCTTCGTGATGTGTCCTTCGGGCTCCTCCCCACATCCATTAAGTAACAGGAGGGAGATGCCTTTCGTGGGAACCTGTTTTCTGCACCTAGTTCCATCCCAAGGCCCGGAAATGAGATTTGATTTGTGTTATGTATGCAGGTTTGAAGTCATTGGTTTAGTTTGAACTGTTCTTGTAAAGTGTTAGAAATGATTGGTTTAAAAGTGCGGGAAAAACCCTGCACTCTGATTGGCTGTCAACTGCGGCTGCTGGCTATAAGTAGCAGCCGCAGCCCAGCCAAATCGGGTCCGTTCTGAGCTGAAAGTCACAATAAACTTAAGAGCTGAAGCACTCCGTGTCTGCCTCTTCATGCAAACTTAACAATTTGATTTTGTCATTTTGTTTTTACTTCTATCTAATTTTTATTTATTTTTATCATTATTTTTTATTTTTATATTAGCTTTACTTTTATCTTTATAATTTATCTTTTCTTATTTTTATTTAACTTTGGATGACGCCTTCTCGCCACCCTGACAAATTCTAAACACACACACACCCCGCCCAAAAAAGTCACCATGGTTTCTCAACCTCGGCCACTTTAAGACTTCAACTCCCAGAATCCCCCATGCTGGCTTCCAACAAGCCAAGCCGATGGGGAAAGCTGGATCCACTTAACAACTATATGATTCACTTAATGACTGTGAGGGAGGAAAGATAATAAAATCTAGTCTTGCCCATTTAACAAACACCTCACTTAGAAGTTCCAATCCCCATGGTCATAAGTCAAGAAGTATCTGCAGGGGGATTAATCAGGATAGGTAGAGACCCAAACCAACTTCATTCTGTCAGCTGGTACAGGAAATCATTGTTTATGTGCTGTGGATAAGACAGAAGTCAGAATACAAGGTTGTATAGAGCCAGAAAACCAGACAAGAGACAAGGGCAGCTCTGGACGAAAATCTAAAAATGAACATTGTCTTCTCTACAATCCTTTAATTTTCAGATTTACCTGCATTGCCAAGTTCTCGTCTGGGAACCAGCAATTGTGACTAATCCCACAAGGAAAGCCTGCTCATTTAACAGGGGTACAAACAGGTAAAGGTGATAGGGAATAAAAACAACACTGTCACACTAGCTAGTAAGACTGTATAACTATTCTTCTTCTCATCCTTCCTATTACCTCTCTCTTCAACTTATGACTATAACTGTGGTGCTTGTATCTTTACAATTTATATTGTTTTATTGGTTTCCTAGTATGATTTGATTGCTTATTAGTAACCTATGACTATCACTAAGTGTTGTATCTTAGGATTCTTGATAAATGTATTTTCATTAGGGTCTCCCGCTTGGGTGGGGGGTTGGACTAGATGCCCTATAAGGTCCCTTCCAACTCTGATTATCTGTTATTTAATTTTTTTTCTTATGAGAGCACCAAGACAAATTCCTTGTGTGTCCAATCACACTTGGCCAATGAAGAATTCTGTTCTAAAGAATTCTATTCCAAAGGAACCAGCGTTTATATTTACGGTATTATATATGTCTCCAAATTAAGGTAGTTTTAAATTCTAGTAAACAGGTAGTCCTCAACTTACTACAGTTCATTTAGTGACTGCTTAATGTCACAATGTTAAAAAAGTGACTTACGACCGATTTTCACACCTAACAATCATTGCAGTATCCCCTAACAGTTGTGGTTAGAATGCAGTCCTGCTGACTGCCAACAATTTGGCAGTTCGATCCTGACCAGCTCAAGGTTGACTCAGCTTTCCATCCTTCCGAGGTCGGTAAAATGAGGACCCAAATTGTTGGGAGCAATATGCTGAGTCTGTAAACCGCTTAGAGAGGGCTGGAAATCACCGTGGTCTATAATAAGCGCTATTGCTATTAAGAGCTGTGGTGGTGCAGTGGTTAGAATGCAGTTCTGCAGGCTAATTCTACTGACCATCACCAGGAGTTTGATCCTGATCGGTTCAAGATTGACTCAACCTTCCCTCTTTCTCTTTGAATTATTCACCCCCAACCAAATCTGGGTTTGGAGTCTGAAATGGTCTCCTTTCTTGCAGATGGGAAGTTCTGGATGGGACAGCCGATGAGGTTTGCAGGTGCTGTGACTTGGTGTGTGAAACTGCTGGTTCTCGTCACAAGAGAGAAGTAAAAGGTACTTTCCCCCTCCCCTCCCCTCCCCCTCCCTCCCTCCCTTCCTTCCCCAGATTGCTGAAGAGAGGACAAGGTTATGAAAAACTGGTCATTCCCAACAGCAGCATCCCCCAGGAGAATTTAGAAATTCAAGGAAGGAGATTTACAAAAACTTTTCCATATGCGAATATTTGAAATATAAAAAGAAAGCCATGCAGAGCCAGATTTTGGGAAAGTGCCATAAGCCAAAGCAGGTTCTCCAAGTACTGTTTCCCACCCACCCCTTAAACATGAATCTCTTTCTCATTACTGGCTGCCTGATCAGAGCCAGATTTTGGGAAAGTGCCATAAGCCAAAGCAGGTTCTCCAAGTACTGTTTCCCACCCACCCCTTAAACATGAATCTCTTTCTCATTACTGGCTGCCTGATCCTTTTGAATTAAAGGTGGCTCCTCCCTAAATTAGCTTGACTCCTGGAAGACATCCATAAAAATATCTTGGCAACCACATATACCATTAAATAGTTTGCCGTTGCTTACATGTTGAAGTATGTCCTTTTCAATTTTCCATTTAGCTTATAGTTGTAGGATTTCCTGGTGGTGACTCATCCAAGGTCTAGAACCAAATTCCACTTTGCTCAGTTTCTGACCGCAGACAAGCTGAGCTCTTCGAAGCAGTCAAACATTCAACTTTGAAACAACTGTGGTCACATCCTAAAACTTTCTCAGATCCTTAGGCTTATTATTATTTTTTTAATTACATTTATATTCCGCCCTTCTCCGAAGACTCAGGGTGGCTTACAATGTTTGGGATACAACCCAGTGTGCTCAGCAATAGCCTTCATTCCATTGTATATGCCTGCTTATTACTAAGCGGCATTTTTACAAGGTCAGCTAATTGCCCCCAACAATCTTGGGTCCTCAATTTACCTACCCCGAGAGGATGGAAGGCTGAGTCAACCTTGAGCCTGGTGGGATTCGAGCCTACAGCAGTTGTAGGCAGCTGGAACTTAAGTGTAAATAAACTTATTATTTATTTATTTATTTATTTTATTGGACTTGTATGCCTCCCCCTCACCGAAAGGACTCAGGGCGGCTCACAACTAAAAGCAAACAATAAGTTAATTACTTAAAACACTATTAAACAATTACAAGCCAATTGATCTAAAACCCTAATACAATTACAAAATTTAAACCCCCCCCCCCAAGAGGTCAGCACAGCCCGGCCTGTTCAGCCTGGCTTAGGATAACCAACAATGACAAATGCTTCTTACTAAAATAATACGTATCAGAGGGAATAAAAGATCCCTTGTTTTAATCAAATCAGTTGAGACGCACAGAATGCTTTCACCTTCCTCGTTAAAAGAGAGATGATGGCACCAAGTTAGACTTAAAGCTGGGAGCGTGGCAAGAATTCCCTTTTTCAACCCCTAAGGAAAACTCTGCCTTGTTCCACTTCAGATCTGGCTTCAGAAGTCGATCCCTTGCAATCCAACTGGTTGGTGGTTGGCCGCTTGACGATTCGGCAATCTGCACCCAGCGGGGGTGACTCTGAGCGGGGTTCCAATCACATCCCCCCTCATTGAGACCCGTCAAAGCAAGGTAAGTCAAGAGCTATCAATTTAGCAGTCAGTTCTTTCTGCTAATAGGGCAGAATAAAGGAGCTATTTCTGCATTTTAACTGTCTCTATTCTGTTCTTGGGGTGTCCGTAGGGTATGATTAAAAATAAATAAATCAGATTGCTAGCCAAAATAAGTAAAGTCAAAAATCTGCCTGCGTTACTAACAGGTAATCAGAGTTGGAAGAGATTTTGTAGGTCATCTAGTCCAACCCCCCGCCCAAACGGGAGACCCTACACCATTTCTGACAAATGGCAGTCCAATCTCTTCTTGCAAGTCTCAAGTGACGAAGCTCCCACAACTTCCAAAGGCAACTTCTGTTCCATTGGTTGATGGTTCTCACTGTCAGAAAATTCCTCCTTATTTCCAGGTTGAATCTCTCCTTGTTCAGTTTCCACCCATTGTTCCTTGTCTGGCCTTCAGGGGCTTTAGAAAATAGCTTGACCCCCTTCCTCCTCCCTGTGGCAGCCCCTCAAATATTGGAAGGCTGCTCTCCTGTCTCCCCTGGTCCTTCTCTTCACTAGACTAGCCAGGCCCAGTTCCTGCAACCGTTCATCGTATGTTTTTAGCCTCCAGTCCCCTAATCCTCGTGGTTGCTCTTCTCTGCACTTTTTCTAGAGTCTCAACATCTTTTTTAAAGTGTGGTGACCAAACTATCTCTTTCTGGTTAGTTGGATTTAGCTTAGGTTGTATGAATGGTCTGGAAGCTATGCATTATGACACATGGGCAAAGCTAGCCAGTTGTGGCTTATTCCACAACTGTTTAAACTAGGGGTCCCCAAACTTAGATGCCTGGAGAATTCTGGGAGTTGAAGTCCACAAGTCTTAAAGTTGCCACGTTTGGAGACCTCTGGCTTAAGCAAAGCATTATTTATTCAATTATTCAATGGAATAATTTATTCAGTGATTCATTATTCAACTAAATCATATTTCTCCTTCTTTTGGCAGGAGGTAACGCAAACTCTGATGCCACCCATTGTGGGCATCCTTCTTCCTGGAATTGCTGCAATAGCTATTCTTGCCTTCTGTTTTTACAACACTTTTCAGAAAATACTGGACCTACCAGCAGGGATGTTGTTGACTCGGGAGCTTGAGAATGCTGACCGGGATTGTGGCTGTGTATCTATGCTGCTGGGGACAGACTAAATTAAAAGCAACTGAAATGACTTTGCTTGGGTTGATGACATCCTTGAGGTACAAGACCAGATGAGCTGCCAGTATGAAAGGGACAGGGACAAAATTTGGGTTCAAACGTGGGGATCTAAATGAGATGGGCTTTGGACCCCCTCCTTGGGCATTAGGGCCACACACTTTATTCTCTATATATTCAGGATAGGTGGTACCTGGCTCAATAGTAGTAACTGTGAGAGGGATCTCGGAGTCGTAGTGGACAACCATTTAAATATGAGCCAGCCTTGTGCAGCGGCTGCCAAAAAAGCCAACATAGTTATAGGCTCAGAGGGATAGAATCAAGATCACGTGAAGTATTAATACCACTTTATAATGCCTTGGTAAGGCCACCCTTGGAATACTGCATCCAGTTTTGGTCTCCACGCTGTAAAAAAAAAGATGTTGAGACTCTAGAAAGAGTGCAGAGAAGAGCAACCAAGATGATTAGAGGACTGGAGGCTAAAACATAGGAAGAAGGGTTGCAGGAACTGGGTATGTCTAGTCTGATGAAAAGAAGGACTGGGAGGACATGATAGCAGTCTTCCAACATCTCAGGGGCTGCCCCAAAGAAGAGGGAGTCAAGCTGTTCTCCAAAGCACCAGAAGGCAGGACAGGAAACAACAGATGGAAACTCATCAAGGAGAGAGGCAACCTAGAACTAAGGAGGAATTTCCTGACAGTGAGAACAATTCATCAGTGGAACAACTTGCCTCCAGAAGTTGTGACTGCTCCAACACTGGAAGTTTTTAAAAAGATGTTGGCTAACCATTTACCTGAAGTGGTGTGTAGGGTTTCCTGCCTAGGCAGGGAGTTGGACTAGAAGACCTCCAAGGTCCCTTCCAACTCTTCTCTTTTCTGTTCTTTTCTCTTCTCTTCTAAATGCCCTTTTTCACACTTGAGCCTTTTCAGGGGTCTTTAGCAGAGGTGGGTATTCAGCCGGTTCTGACCAGTTCGGGAGAATTGGTAGCGGAAATTTTGAGTAGTTCGTAGAACCGGCAAATCCCACCTCTGACTGGAGGTTTTACAGTATCCTTCCCCTGCCACGCCCACCAAGCCACGCCCACGGAACCGGTAGTAAAAAAAAATTTGAATCCCACCACTGGTCTTTCGATGTAGATGTAGATGTGATGGAGGACCCACAATTGCAGCAGACAAGCTGTTCCAGTGATTAATTGTTCTCGTCCAGCTTCTTGGATGAGAAGCTAAACATCTTCAAAATAAAAAATAAAAAGGAAGTCCAGTTGTTTCTTGAAAAAGCACCTTTGGGATTTAAGTTACTAAGGTAGATAAACATTGCTCTACCTGGTCAGCTTCCTGCCCCAAAAGCCAATGCTAAATCACATCTGCAGGCGACTGAGCTATAAAACCATCATGGTTTCTCCAGTGCACACAATGTTCTGAGCTTTGTTGACAGATGAAACCAAAACACAACCTGAGCTCTGTTTACAGGCCCACATTGGTTTATTCGATTTTGTTTAATTGGTTTTTCACCCCAAACAACACATGGAAATCCAGCAACTGGGTGCGCATGTAACACACATCATTTGGTTATTTAATTCGTGCTTTGGTGTGTTGTATGAAGTGTGCTGGTAACATGTTGGTGAGCCCAACCAGTGTAGCTTATAAAGCACAGCTTGGTGCATTATGTAAAAGCAGCCAATTCTGGCATTCAACAAACTTGGCTTTTAAATTTTTTATTTCATTACATTCCTTTAAAAAACGCATACAAAAAATGAACTGATGACAACATGAAAACTGTAAACACGAAAGTTAATACAAAAAGTACCATCAAGCTATTTATGGATCCAATTATATACGTGTGAACATTTCAAATTTTTAAAAATGTAAATACCATGAAATTTTTTGCTATAGGGATACACAGCATATTATTTTTAATTAACAGGAAAAAAAAATGCCTTTTTGGTAGGAAAAAAAGTTAACCACCATTAAAACAAACCAGCCATTGTGAGAGATAACTGATCAAGGCTAGAGACCTGGTTCTCTTCAGATAACATGGATTACGATTCCCACCATTTCTTCACATTGGCCATGTTGGCCGAGAACCATGGGATATGAAGTCCAACATTTTGGGAAGGAGCGGAGTCACTTTGTCTTGCTCCAGTGTAAAAAGCAAAATGCACACCCACAGTGGCAGATCTGTTGTGTAGTGGCACCCCTGCTGTTTAAGGAAAACGGGTCCCCTGCACCTCTTTTGGACTCCAGCTCCCATTGACCAGAGCCACTAGAAAAGTAGAGAGTTGGGTTGGATTGCAGTTCGGGGATAGGTATCAATATAGAGTGTTAATACCACTTGATAGTGCCTTAGTTAAGACCACCACTGGAATACTGCATCCCGTTTTGGTCACGTTATAAAAAAAAAGACATTGAGACTTTGGAAAGAGCACAGCGAAAAGGAACTAAGATGATGAAAGGCCTGGAGAATAAAAGATATGAAGAACGGTTGCTGGAATTGGATATGTCTAATGAAAAGAAGGACTAGTGGTGATATAGGAGAGAGAGGGGAGAGGAGAGAGGGGAGGAGAGAAGAGAGAATAGAGAGGAGAGAGGGGGAAGAGAGGAGAGAAGAGAAGAGAAGAGAGAGAAGAGAGGGGGGAAGAACAGAGTTGGAAGGTACCTTAGATGTCTTCTTATCCAACCCCCTGCCCGCCCAAGCAGGAGACCTTATACCATTGCAGACAAACGACAGCAGTGTTCCAATATCTCAGGGGCTGCCCCAAAGGAGAGGCAGTCAATCTATATTTTCCAAAGCCCCTGAAGGCAGGACAAGAAGCAGTGGGTGGAAACTAATCAAGGAGAGAAGCAACATAGAACCAGAGAGAAACTTCTTGATAGAACTATTCGAACCAGGGGACCGACTTGCCTCCAGAAGTTGTGGGTGCTCCCACACTGGAGGCTTTTAAAGAAGAGACTGGGCAACCATTTGTCTCAAGGGGTGTGTAGGGTTTCCTGCCTGAGCAGGGGGTTGGACTAGAAGACCTCCAAGGTCCCTTCCAACTCTGTTTTTCTCTTCAGAGGGATTGACCAATCAGCTCTGAAAGAAGCAGCATCAGGTGAGCCCGGTTTTGTCCCAGGCAATCAATGGCCTTTTAAGGAGGTCTGAGGACAGCTGGGTTTGGATAGGAGAACCTCCTCCAGAGGCAAGATGGTGCTTTCTAGAAGAGGACTCTGTGGAGTTTGGGGTGTTCTTTTCCTGGGTGAGTCCAAAACGGGGTTGCAAACCAAAAAAGGAGATTTTTTTTTCCCTCCTCCCAAGTTCTGAATTTATTTAGGAGCTGCCTATTGGTCTACAGTCTCTGTTGTCTCCAGTTTCTTTGCCATTTTGTGGATTATATATATTTTGGACCTTGTTTTTTTCCCCTATAAACAAGGTTTTAGTGATTTATCTGCAGCATCGTTAGTTAAACCAGTTCCTTGGGTTTTTTTTTTTGGATTATTTAAAGACTTGGTCTCTCTACACCTCCTTCAGTTCACCTTGTTGAACTTGCCACTAATCCTGATTTACACACACAACGTTAAGCTGAGAAGTGTGTTTGTCGGTGGCTCTTGGCTCAGTTTGATATGAAAAAGCCCACCTCAAGAAAGAAATTTCTTTTTGGGTTGGACTAAAAGACCTCTAAGGTCCCTTTTAACAACTCTGTTGTTTTCTCATTCTAATTCAAACTGCCCTTTATAGGAATGGGTTTGTAAAGGAGAAGCCTTTAAATTAATGTAAATTAACGCTACAGAGGGTGACTGAGAAAAGCCTCAATCCAACACTCTTTGTTTTCCTTCTGTCTTTTCAGCATCTCAGCTTTTGGCCCAAGGAAAGGGTGGCTTTTCCTCCCCAGTCACGGCTCCCAACTCTCTTCCGGCGACCACGGAGGAAATGAACTTCTTCAAAAAAATCTATCATGGTAAGCAGCCTGTTCTGCAGGCACAAAAAAGCGTGGATTTCTGCGTGCAGATTTCAACTCAGGGAAGAGATGCATTGCTTCTCAGGGAAGGGATGGGAGACCACTCAGTGCAGTGTCAACCAACTGATCGATCAGCAGAGAGCTGGAAGGGACCTCTGAGGTCTTCTAGTCCAACCCCCTGCTCAGGCAGGAGACCCTCTACCATTTCAGACAAGTGGCTGTCCAGTCTCTTCTTAAAAGCCTTCAGTGATGGAGCAGTCACAACTTCTGGAGGGAACTTCTGTTCCACTGGTT